>BQNB010033307.1:0-52444 GCA_026074375.1 Tanacetum coccineum
TAGGCAACAAATGTGGAGGTGCGGTTATCTCGACTCTAAACAAAACCTATGAATTAACCAAAACATTCCTTAATTCAATTTTGCTTAACCATACACGTTGAAAAATATATTAGTTATATATTTCAATCAATGGTCATGAGTTCATCATGCATGAGTGCAAAAATTTTTTTGGAATGTATTAACAATGTACAAAAACATTTTTATGAAGTTCCTAACGTGAGAAATTCTTCGAAAATAAATTAGGGTTTTATACATGTTGAAAATCTTTTAAGCATACTCAATTATGAAAATCTTACATTTACGGTAAGCATAATAGTTATACATTGTATTATCATAGTCTTAATTGCATAAAAACACACGAAAATTTCAAAAGCCCCAATTTTGATTTTTGTTCAATTGAACCCTAGATACATATTAAGAAGAAAGATGAAGAAATTACTTACAATCGTTGATGTGTATGATGTTATAGGTGATATTTTTTGTTGATTTGATGCGTGATTTCTTTTAACATAAACAACGTCAGGTTTTAAATTTATAAAACCCTAACTACCTCGACTATTCCTACGCACTAAAGAGCAGTGTACCCTATCGTGTATAGTGTAGTGATTGGTAAGTACGGGTGTCGACCTAAAGAACGGTTTGTGTCTCTAATTGTCTAATTGAAATGACAATCTACCTAAGAAAGCAGTAAAAGAGCGCATTTGAGTTTTTGTAAGATTATTGGGTGATAAGCCTTACTGTCGAAAAGGGAATGGTATAGTGGCAAACAAAGTTGAAAGGATGAACACATTTAATTAGTATGATCTCATGTGTAATGTCTAATCGCAACCTTAGATTGGGTCTAAAATCATTAGGTCCAATTTGTAGTTGTAACCTAACCTATGTTTACTGAGTGGAATAGACTCGCAAGGAGAATTAACCTATTATCAGTTTACAGTGATTAAGAATTCCGACTAACCTATGAGATATGCTCTGCACTAACAGGTGGTCTCCTATTAGCTCGCACTCCTAACCAGGTATTTAATATTAAGGGCTCGCCTAATGGGTATAGGACGAACAACTACCAAGATTGGTCATCCTGCAATTAATTACGCACGCTAGGGTTAACATGATCACTTAATAACTAGCGCACTGATGTGTGCTTAAACACACATCTTTATAATCTCGGAAAACACTCTAAACGGACTAATAACACTAAAAAATGCTTAATTATATTTCAAATATGTTTTTATTATGTTATTATGTCTTGCAGGTACAAAGGATTGAAAACAATGCAAAAACGATGACTTTCAGATAAGATTTCATGATGTTTACGCGTTTTTCAAGATCAAGACGAAGCCCACTTGAAGCCCCGAGCATGCCATTGGATAGAGCACTAGATTATGGTTCTGACGGTGCTTTCATCTCTTAATGGGTCGGCCCGACTCCATTTATATAGGTCGGACCGACCCATATTTATCAAACCAAGTTATTAATACAAATGGCTCAACCCAGCCATTTTATAAATACTACTGCAGCCCAAGTAGAAGAAAGACTCGGCCCAATTGGTGCTTAACCAGCCCAAGTCTAATGTTTATGAAGAAAGGATCTCGGCCCATGTTACACAAGAAGCCCATTTCCATGCTTGGCCCAAAATCTGGTATTGCTGCTTACTGAAGACGGAATATAAAAAAAGAGAGCATATCTATCATAAGGGGGGCATCTTATCTTTATCTTTCGTATTTTTTTCTTTTTCTTCGTAGTATAGAATAGAATAGGAGCAGTAGGTTTAGAATAGATTAGGAGTAGATTAGAGTAATTTTCATCTCGATCTTTTGTATTGGTTCGGATTTGTTTTGTAACGCACCATTCGATTTGGTTTATGATTTTGGTATGTTATTTGATTGTTGATGGTTCGACGGGTTTGAGTAGTATGTTACCAGATTGTTATGTATGATTCGAGCAGGTTAAATAGATTTCTAGGTTTGTGTTTGATATAGTTTGTTTATTTCTTTACTTTTTATTTCTGTCGCAGCTTATTGATAAGCTGGCTTATAGCTTATTGATGGATTCGTTTTGGAATTGAGATTTAGTTGCTTATGAGTTTGCTCGAGTGTTGATCACGGTTTAGTGTTTCTATTTAATATCGATATGATTTAATCTTTGTCCCTCGTTAGTTTATTTGTTGGTTAAAAGGTAGATTTATTTATAATGTTTTCATCGGCTTATTTTGTTTTAAACAAGTTTAGTTCATTTCCATTCTTGCTTATTGTTTCAGAATTAGTTTATTTCTATAACTATTGTTGGCTTGTTTGATGTTATCGGTTCAACACCTTTGGCGAGGAGCTTACGAATTGTATAAGCTACTTTATTTTCCTAGTTTGGAGCTTAGTTAGATTTTACTAGCTTTTCAGAGAATAAAGTTTAAAAACTTTATCATCTATTAAGTAAATAAAGTCTAAATAAGAAATAAACTTGGTATCTAGTGTAGTTTATATAATCGAGTGGTTACATTCATATCGTTTTCGTCATTCGGGTTCTAATTCCTTTCTCTTTTCAATTCTAATTAGTTATAGTGCAGATTTGCTTAAAATGTCCTTTATTGCTTGTTCGTTTATTAGTATGATTAGCGAGTAGATTTCTTATATGCTTGTTAAGTGATTTGTGGATTGTGAATTAAGTGTGAAGGTAAAAATGGAAATATTGATAAGTGATTTTCGGATTACTTAGATTGATGTTTTGGTTATTCGAACGGGCAAAAGCCGTAAGAATAATTAGGCATTAATTTAGTAATCGATATCTTGAAAAAAGTTGTTTTTAATAAAAACCAACGTTGTGAGAAGATAATTTATTTGAAAGACATTGATTCATCGATATGGACTCAATTATAGATTTTATTCACACTTAAGGATCTAAACATTTTACTTGACAAGCATATCAGTTTTATATATATATATATCTTAGATGTATTTGCTTTGTTTATTTTTATTTAGTATTAATTTAGTTTATTATTTTAATTAGTATTAAATACCAAAACCAAACAAAAGATAATCAAGCATCAAACGAAAAACATTAACGTAAATATCAAATTCAATTCTCGTCGTGGATACGACACTCGAAAGATTAATTATTACTTTTCCTCAAATGATTATTTTATCTATACGTTAAACTTTATATATTACTACGACACGCGTTTGACGTTTATCTAAATGGCACCGTTGTCGGGGAGAGTTGTACAATTTTTACGTGGTGTTTCGAGTTAGTGCCTTGGAGATCCTTTCTTCGGAAAGTTTATTTTCGTACTTATTAAAAATATAAAAATCCAAAAATATTTTACATTTCTACTTTCTTTTTCTTTTTATAAAAAGTCTTAAAAATATTCTCCTTAATCATCTTATTTCATTTAATTCTTATCTTCTTTACCCTCTTATCCGGTTGATTCTTCGACATGTCTTCGTATAACCATTTTGGTTGCATGTGGTGTGGAGGTCCGTTTAATGGTGGAAACTGTCCTGGTTGTAGCAGTTTAGGATCCAGAAATGAGTTTGTCTATGACCCAAATCTTTGTTCTTATAATGAAACACCCAACTTCTTCAACCAACCTCCACATCACCAATACAAGACATACTCGTGTGAGATTTGTGGAGGGGGCCCTCATCCAGGATTTGATTGTCAAACAAGGCACACACCCGTCTATGATCAGGGTCCTTGTTACAATCAAGATTTTGGTTTTGAACAACCTCCATATTATTCTCCGAGTCAGCCATAACAGTTCGACTGTTGTGAGATCTATGGAGGTCCCTATTATAGCTCTGATTGTCAAACCAGAACTAGCTTGTCTATGAGCCTACTCCTGGTAACAATTATGACTTTCCTAGTTTTGACCAACCTTCACAGTTCAAACCCCCTCAGCCACTCCTCCTAAGCGAGTTAAATCGGATTGAATTAATTAGACAAATAATCGAAACTCAAGAACAGTTCAAAATAAATCAAGAACAATTCAACATGGATGTTCAAAATGAAATAAACCGTCTTCAGGAGATGTTGAACCTTAAAAATTCAAATCAAGATCCTCCCGTTGACTTATATGATCTCAAGGGGAGTGACAAGGGAGATAAGGAGATCGATTCACTCACTAAGGAACCTTCTGATACCATCTTAATGGGGGATCAGGTTATTAGCACCACTCTCGAAAGGGAAAATGACAAATTCATAAAGTCTAGTGTTGATGATCTTGTCCCAATCCCAAGAGAGTCAGAGGTGACATCGGTTTGTGATGATTTAGAGTGTGATATGCCTGTTAATACACCTTTGCCCACCACTAATGTTAGGGAAGAAAATTTTGATATCAATTTGCCTCTAGGAGAATATGTAGTCGACTTCTTGATGGATAACGTGGATGTAGCTGACTTACCTAGACATTTGGTTAAGCAACTTTTTAGTCATTTAGTCAAAAATCCGAGTTTAACCAAAAGAATGTCTGATGAGCCTTTAGGTGATAATTCAAAACCTAGATCTTATGATGTGATTTTCTCAAACCCTCTCTTTGAATTTAATGATGATTATACCTTATGTTATGATAATCCACTTTTTGATGAGGAGTTATGGACATTAGTAGCCTAGACCCTCCTAAGTCAACACCATTGAATTATGAACCTTTAGGTAATTCTGATTCGATGTCTAGATCAATTGAGACTAGTGAACTTATTTTGGAGGAGCTCACCGTTGAGATCGGCTTAGACGATTCAATTCTAACTGAAATTGATGATGGGTATTACGATTCAGAGGGAGACATTCTATTTTTATAACATCTGCTTATCAAAGAGACATTCTCCGATCCCACTCCTGCAGTGTTACCTAAAAAGTCCACCCTACTTGTCACACCATCCCTCGCTTCTAAGAAATTTAGCTAAAGGGAGGTGGATAGATTTGATCCTTTTTTCTCCCTGACATAGTCGGGTGGGAAGACGAGGGTGATAGAGACCCCTTCTTTTGGTTTTCATCATATTCCATCACCTCGTCCTGCTGCATACTCACTGAAGGAGGTGATGTATCGTTATTACCATCATCACCTCACATCGGGTGATGGATTTGACCATGAAATTAAAAGTAAGTAACACTAGAGTCAAGCTAGAGACTCAAACAAAAACAAGCGCTTCTTGGGAGGCAACCCGTGTTATCTATCTATCTATTTTATTTTTAATTTTATTTTTTATTTTTTATTTTGAATTAGTGGGATGTATTTTTAGCCTAAGTGTGGGGGAGTGCTTCTCTCCATGTTGTGTTTCGTGGTTCCCGTTTTTGCTTGCAGGATTCCCTATGATCGTGAAGACCTCCGTGCTTGTTTTCAATCCTCTAATTACTTGGTCTCTGATCATCTTCATGCTTATATCTAGGGAAATTTGCTATCCTGATCATATATATGTATCTGATTATATTTCCCCTTTCACACTTGGAATTTTTTTACATTTGCCTTTTTCGTTCCTAAGTGTGCCTGTGTGTGTTCTACGCAACGTGTGTTTTAACCATATATTGCATTTTTTTTGAATTGTTTAAAAAATTGAAATATAATAATAAAAAAATGTGTAGAAATAAGGCCCGTAGGCTAGAACCAGAGAGACTTTGACTTGACTGAGTGTTTCACTCTAGCTTTTCCTTTAGCTTTTGAGACTAAGTGTTTGCAAGACTTTAAAATTTTACAAAGAACGAAAAACGATAGAGTTGAATATAAGTTAGATGCTAAGCGTGGAGTAGTTGGATCTCTTTAGAGCTCATAGAGGTTAATTGTGGCTTTTTGCTCTCATCAGCTTAAAAACTATAAAAATAATAATTTTTAATAAATAAAAATGATTTGGTTTTTGCGATTCTTAGTTTTGATCCCTTCTTAGAGATTCCTTCTAATGAAAGTAAGGTACACATCGAGGTTTTGTCAGTATTGTGGGGAAATAGGCTACCGATTCCTGATGGTTCACTCCCGTTGTCTAGGTAGTTAAAAGACCACATGACTTGAAATTTGGCTATAATAATAATATTGTAATAAACTGAAGCCGAAATAAGACCAATGAAACAGCGAAGACAATTTAAAGTTAAGATCAAAATACGAAATGAAGCGATCATATCAAAAGGAAACCTAATGTCTACCCAATCCTCACATGTCATAACCTAGGTTCTACATGGCATAACCTGGCTCTGATACCATAATTGTAACATCCCGCTCCGATAAAGAGACCAAGAGTCACATTATGGTGTCATATCAGAACATATAAACGCAAGCGGAAGACTTTATTAAATCAAGAAATACTAAGTCATGTAACAAAATGACTTCCAAAAGTATTAAATTCCAACAAAGTCTAAATGAAAAGAGATCTTCAAACGAAATAAGTCTTAAACATAAATCCAAACAAAAGAAATCTATCAAGGGTCGTTCTTCTAAAAGCTTCCTACTCTCAACACTCAAATCCCAGCTTCCCGCTTATTACCTGCCGCGAGAAAAGAAAATGCAGCTGAGCTAACGCTCAGTGAACAAATATAATAATAAAAAGGTAATAAGACAAAAGAATGAATGAAACGAATCACGAGAACTTGCTAAACAAATATCATACGAAATACGAATCAAATGAATAAGAATCAAGAACAACAAAGGAATGCCCATGAGCTCAGATAAATGTCTAAACATGATACATGAATAGACCCTAAACAGATATAACCATGTAACCACATAATAAGTTATACACAGGATTTGCAACTCCTGATGTACCAAATGTGATATGGGGTGTATAGCACACACACAACCATTCACCTGAACTAAACAGAACAAAGTACCTAGGATGCATCCATACGCTCCCTGCAAAACAAAATCATATCCAAATACACAAGTACAATGACGAGTATACATACATATGTAATCTAATAATAATCAAAGGCCATCATTCAAAAGGGAACGCCATGGACTAATCACACCACCACAGATAGTGTCATGTCATTGGTGCATCAATTACATGGTCATGGTACCTCCATGACTAGTTCAAATAGCTCAGACAAAGATTTAAGCACACTAAACAAGTTATCAATAATTCAATCAAGATAACGGATCTAATATCATATTCAAACGAAGATCAAAGGAATTAGGAATGCGAATATCAAATCAAACAGAATAAAAATGAATATCAATGAGTCATGAGTACGTATAGCAAATCAGACGGAATATCAAACGAATCGAAGTAGCTAAAACAAATAAGAATCAAGTCATGAGGTGTCCTTACTAAAAGGACAAAATATATGTACCTTAACAAACACGCAACGGAGAGAAAGAACACAAAGATAAGAGATCACTCCCTCTTCACCGAATCTACAAGAATCCATAATTACATATCATTATATATCTTATTTTATATGTTCATTGCTAAATCTTACTACTTATAGCAATTAATGAAACCTAATTAGGGTTTTCTTAATTTTCAGAATCTGTGAACTTAATAAGGGTTGGTTTCGAATTTTATAGACCCATTAAACGACCTCCTAAAAATCTACCAAAAATCATAGAGGTTCCTACATGTGTCTAGTATGTCCATGAATTTTTGTTGATTTTATTTCCATGTATAAATACCCCTCTAACCATCGTTACCAAAACTGATCCAGAAAATGACCTACTGGTACTTTCGAAAAGTTCACGCGTAAAAACCATACTTAGACAACTCAGAAAATTCTGAAAAAAAATCATGAATGTAGTTAATATCATGAAGATTTACCAGTTCGAATTTTAAAGGCCAACTCCTTACGGTTTGAGAATTAAAAATCAAATACTACTACTGAATTTTTCGGATAGAAATTCCAGATTCGACACTTAATCTTATAAAAATTAAAAATCGACCTTCCCGACCTCCAATTGACATGAGCCTGACTTTTCCAGAAACTAGACTCTTTGAATTTAACTTTAGGCTCAAGAATCATGTCAAAACTCATTTTTATCACCAAGTTATGCCCCGATCAATATGACCCAAAATTCTGGACAGAAACATAAAGACATATAAACCCTAATTCTTACCAATTCTCTTCATAAAAACATATCCTAGGGTTTCTAATCTTGTAGGTTTTCATTAAGACATCATTAATGATTATCTAGGGTTTCATAACATGATTTTAACAAGATTATTTCAGGTTCAATCATAAAGAATTTTACAAGATTATTACACATGTTTTCCTTTTATGATTTTATGATTTTATGCAAAACTTATGTGTAATCATGGTGACACAAAGAATGAATTCAAAAGAACATGGAATACCTTAGAGAATCAAGAATGGAGAGGATCACAAGAACACCAAAGAATTAAAGCCAAGAATCACACCAAAAACACCAAGGCTTGAAAAACACTACCGGAATCACCAATTACTACACCACCTTCTTCTTCTTGCAAATTCTATGGATGAACACAAGTTTTGGAGTAAAATTTTTGAGAGAGAATGGTGAGGGAGAGGGGATAGAGCCGGCCATATATATAGAGAGGAGAGGGGGACAAAAATTTCCTATTCTTTTAGAAGATTTCAAAAGATTTGCCTTAATCCTTTTACACTTAATACTTAAAATAGGTTTTGTAAATAAAAAAAAGATATCATACTAAATAAAAGGGGGGCCATATATATATATATATATATATATAACAAGTACCTTATGTTATGTATTTATATTACACAAATAATTATAACCTAAGGTTTTAATGTTAAAGACTTATTATTCAAACTTAGGTTATATTCAAAATGGTGAAATAAAAATGTAAAACAAATTTGTTGGGTTTTACACTGGTAAAAGTTTGTTGTTTCTTGTCTGTTCGCTCCCGATGTCTCAGCCTTCAAAAAGGTCGAGGAAATTTCTGAGGTCGAAATAAGACTATTGTTTATGGTCGGTTCGCTCCCGATGTTGCAGTTGTTAAAAGGACCAAGGGCTAATATTGTTGCAATAATAATAATAATAATAAAGCCAAATTTCGACTCCGGGGTTATCTAAATAAAGCCTCTGTCTCTGGACTCGTAGTTGAGTTGTTTCGGATGAAATAAAAAGGATAACCCCTAAATCATGCGAAATTATAACCTTAATGTGGACCTTATTATCAGCATATTATCTCTTTAGGAAAGAATTTCAAACTAATTGTGGCTTAAACCAGTCTCCTTTATGATAATAAGACCTTAATCTATTGAAATAAGTAATCTCATTTCACTATATATTTTCTAAATAAAATCCTTAGAGAAAATTAGGAATAAAAGAGCGAAAAGTAGCTGCGTTTACACAATTAGCATTTATGAGTAGTGTTAGCATCTAATCTTATATTTAGCTATGATTTCGTGTTAAGCTTGGCATGGAGATTATGAAAATCAAGGATGACGAACTCCCTTTCTTAAAGCCTTTCAAATAAATTTTATTAAAATTTTGTACTTAGCATTTTATCTATTAATGAATAAGTGGTTAAAACGGGATCGCTTTAGAAACAAATAATTTTAAACTCTCTTAATAAACCTTTTCTGTTCTTGTTTGATATGAGGGGTTATTAAGTTAAGGGGGTGAAATTATTTCTTTTCGGGCGTATTTTATAAATATTATGTGTCGGACCAACAATGGCTTAGTGTGGAGGAATTTGATGTGTGCTTAAACACACATCTTTATAACCTCAGAAGACACTCTAAAACAGACTAATAACACTAAAAAAATGCTTAATTATATTGCAAATATGTTTGTATTGTGTTATTATGTCTTACAGGTACAAATGATTGAAAACAATGCAAAAACGATGACTTTCGGATAAGATTTGACAACGTTTACGCATTTTTTGAAATCAAGACAAAGCCCAATTGAAGCCCCGAGCATGCCATTGGATAGAGCATGAGATTACGGTTCCGACGATGCTTTCATCTCTTATTAGGCCGGCCCGACTCCATTTATATGGGTCAGACCGACCCATATTTATCGAACCAAGTTATTAATACAAATGGCTCAACCCAGCCATTTTACAAATACTACTGCAGCCCAAGTAGAAGAAAGACTCGGCCTAGTTGGTGCTTAACCAGCCCAAGTCTAATGTTTATAAAGAAAGGATCTCGGCCTATGTTACACAAGAAGCCCATTTCCATGCTTGGCCCAAAATCTGGTATTGCTGCTTACTGAAGACGGAATAGATGCACGACTGGACCAACAGAAAATTGCCACATGTGTTGTCGTATACTAGGGAACAACCAGAGGGCATAAATGACATTTATTGCCAATCATTGGCCAATGATTGGCCTGACGTTGAAATCAAGCAGCATTTGAGTGGCTGTTAATTATTTAGAGGTGCTAGCATACGTGCGAAATGACTATTCTGCCCCTCAAATGTTGGCTTTAAATTCACGCACCTGGACGCAGCATGGATTCATTCATTTTCTTTTGTTTCTTATCATTTTACGCAAAGTAGTATAGGAATTTAGTAGTTGATAGTTTACTCAAATTTTAGCTTATGTGGTTTAGCTTATTAAGGATCTTTTGTAAAAGCTTTTTACAGCTTATTGCTTATTGTACTTGCTTATTGCTTTAATGAAAGATGAAGATTTGTAGTAATGTTACCTAGTGCTTATTGTCTCTTGGCTTAATCTTTTCTTTTCTTTAGCTTATTTCAAAAATAAGTCCTTTCCTTCTAGCTTAATCCAACGACTGAATAAGCTCTTTTCAGCATATTTTGGTTTTGTATTTAGCTTATATTACCATAAATAAGCTTCGGCTTATTCCTTTTCTTCTCTATTTCGTTTCTTTGTTTGAATAAGCTATTCTAGCTTATTTAGTTCCATCTCCTAGCTTATTCAACTCGGATAAGCTTATCCCAGCTTATTCAATTTAGAGCTTATTAGGAGTAAATCTAGGTATGTTATTTGATTGTTGATGATTCGACGGGTTTGAGTAGTATGTTACCAAATTGTTATGTATGATTCGAGCAGGTTAAATAGATTTTCAGGTTTGTGTTTGATATAGTTTGTTTATTTCTTTTCTTTTTATTTCTGTCGCAGCTTATTGATAAGCTGGCTTATAGCTTATTGATGGATTCATTTTGGAATTGAGCTTTAGTTACTTATGAGTTTGCTCGAGTGTTGATTATGGTTTAGTGTTGCTATTTAGTATCGATATGATTTAATCTATGTCCCTCATTAGTTCATTTGTTGGTTAAAATGTAGATTTAGTTATAATGTTTCCATCAGCTTATTTTGTTTTAAACAAGTTTAGTTTATTTCCATTCTTGCTTATTGTTTCGGAATTAGTTTATTTCCATAACTATTGTTGGCTTGTTTGAGGTTATTGGTTCAACACCTTTGGCGAGGAGCTTACGGATTATATAAGCTACTTTATTTTCCTAGTTTGGAGCTTAGTTAGATTTTACTAACTTGTTAGAGAATAAAGTTTAAAAACTTAATCATCTATTAAGTAAATAAAGTCTAAATAAGAAATAAACTTGGTATTTAGTGTAGTTTATATAATCAAGTGGTTACATTTATATCGTTTTCGTCATTCGGGTTCTAATTCCTTTCTCTTTTTAATTCTAATTAGTTATAGTGTAGATTTGCTTAAAATGTCCTTTATTGCTTGTTCGTTTATTAGTATGATTAGCGAGTAGATTTCTTATATGCTTATTAAGTGATTTGTGGATTGTGAATTAAGTGTGAAGGTAAAAATGGAAATGTTGATAAGTGATTTTCAGATTACTTAGATTGATGTTTTGGTTATTCAAACAGGCAAAAGCCGTAAGAATAATTAGACATTAATTTAGTAATCGATATCTTGACAAAAATTATTTTCAATAAAAACCAACGTTGTGAGTAGATAATTTATTTGAAAGATATTGATTCATCGATATAGACTCAATTATATATTTTATTCACACTTAAGGATCTAAACATTTCACTTGACAAGCATATCCGTTTTACATATATCTTAGATCTATTTTCTTTGTTTATTTTTATTTAGTATTAATTTAGTTTATTATTTTAATTAGTATAAAATACCAAAACCAAACAAAAGATAATCAAGCATCAAACGACAAATATTAATGTAAATATCAAATTCAATTCTCGCTGTAGATACGAAGATTAATTATTACTTTTCCTCAAGTGATTATTTTATCTATACGGGAAACTATATATACTACGACACGTGTTTGATGTTTATCAAAATGGCGCCGTTGCCGGGGAGAGTTGTACAATTTTTACATGGTGTTTCGAGTTAGTGCCTTGAAGATCCTTTCTTCGGAAAGTTTATTTTCGTACTTATTAAAATATAAAAATCCAAAAATATTTTACATTTCTACTTTATTTTTCTTTTTATAAAAAAAGTCTCAAAAATATTCTCCTTTATCCTCTTATTTCATTTAATTCTTATCTTCTTTACCTTCTTATCCGGTTGATTCTTCGACATGTCTTCGTATAACCATTTTGGTTGCACGTGGTGTGGAGGTCCGTTTAATGGTGGAAACTGTCTTGGTTGTAGCAGTATAGGATCCGAAAATGAGTTTTTTTTATGACCCAAATCCTTATTCTTATAATGATACACCCAACTTCTTCAACCAACCTCCACATCACCAATACGAGACACACTCGTGTGAGATTTGTGGAGGGAACCCTCACCCGGGCTTTGATTATCAAACTAGGAACACACCCGTCTATGATCAGGGTCCTTGTTACAATCAAGATTTTGGTTTTGACCAACCTCCATATTATTCTCTGTAACCTTTGCCCCTTTTCGTGTTCTGAATATTTCATTTTAGTCCTTTGACTATTTGACTTTCGTCAATTTATTCAGATATTGTACCGTGTTGACGGTGGCGATTTTATGATAATTGTGGTGATTTATGGTTTATTGTGATTAATAATCCCTTTTGGAAGGTATTATTATGTTATTTGTATTCCGGGTGGTTTGACCCGTGAATTTTGAGAAATGCCGAAAAACGAGTCCTAACACGTCTGTTAATGTTTAAATGAGTTTTGAAGGGTTTAAAGTGTAAATATGTCAAGTAAATACTCTAAGTTGTTTTTAAAGTGAATAAAAATGCTAAGTAACTTTGAGGAGTATTTTACGGTTGAGTTTTACGAGCTTTTAAGTGATCCCGACATGAAAAGAAAGACCCGAGACCCATAGGATCCCATGGCCGGTTATAAGATAATAGAGGGGACAAGGAGGCTTGATTTTAGCTCTTTTGTCTAGCAAATGTACACATATATTCCATGTTACAACCAATACTTTCATTCATTCCATTTTCATTTTATAAAAAAATAACACACACTTGTGTATGTGTCTTGTGCGTCCGAACCAAGCCAACAAAAAAACACCATAAATTTTCCACCTTTGATCAAGAACTTGATATTTCGGGTTGATACGAGTATTTGGGTATTCATTTAAACAACGTTTGGGTTGTCCGGTTCGTGTCGAAATCTACATTCTTGAAGATTTTAATGTAAGTTTTCAAATTTAAAATTTGTTTGTCCTTTTGGGTTTTTATTGATGCATAGATGTTAGTTGTACAAGTTGATCGTCGTAAAAATCGATTTTTAGAAACGAAATGGATAAAAAGGGTGCGTTTGAATGCGTCGAACAAAGAAAGAAAGAAGAGAGTTTTGTAGTTTTGATATTGTGGTCATGATGGTTGAGAAACATATATTGCTAGATAGCTTATTTTGTATAATAGCTTGTATAGCTTATTTTGTGGGCTTTTCATGGCTTATTTTGAGATTATATGCTCACTGCACTTGTTAAATACAGGAGTGGATTTGAATATTTTTGTGATATGGCGCATGTTCGTGGACTATTTTTATAGCTTATGATAGTAACCAAATATGATACGTAGCTTATTAGCTTATTTTCAAGCTTAATATATGTATTTTGGAGCTTATGGACTCACGTCCAACAAGCCCATTTAAGCCGTGGCTTAATGGGAGGGCTTATTTTTGTTCGGATTATTATCTACTTATTAGTATGAGCTTATGTATATAAATGGGCCTTGGTTTTGGGCTTGGATCGTATTTTGGACGTATAAATATCTTAATAGACCCTTATTGGGCCTTAAAGCCAAATAAGCGATATTTAGTCGTTTTAAGGATTTTTGACGGACTTTCGAAAGTGAAATGTATTTACGAAGTGATATTGAACGTTATTTTGGGAAAAATGTTTTAGTAAACATTAAAGATTGAGATTTTTGATTTTGTCGGAAAAGTGTCGGAAGTTTGAAATATTTTTGAAATAAAGGTTAAAAACCTTGGAAAACGTTACATAAACGTACGGGTCATGTCGAAATTTCGTAAAAAGTTGATACTTAAATTTTTTTACTTAAAAACATGATTTTTGGTTTTAAATAATAAAATATTATTTTATTATTTTATTTATCTAATAAATTCACTAAAAGACGAAAAATATAATTTTTCTTGAAATTTCTCTAATATGTTTATTAGGAATAAATGTTTTATTTTCAACCATATTATGATTATTTTATGGTAACTAAGAATACCAAATAGACTTATCGAGATATATTTATAATTATTTATTATAAATATTTACTTATATCACTTATCTATTTTCTTTAAATGGTATAAGTAAGTATTATTGAACTATCATAATGATAAGGTATTTTGGGATGAGACGTCAACCATCACACCACTAAATTATTATGGGTAATTGTACAACGCATCTAACATCTATGCAATAAACGTGAAGACTGTTTTGGAAATAAATGATTAAAATGGGACATTAACTAGATTAGGTCGTGTGCGAACGTCGTTGCATTTGTTTGTATGATTGAGATTTGGTTGCTAAAGACTTGCTTGAGGTGAGTTCTCGTTGCCCTATTTTTCTACTGTTTTTCCGTTAGGAGAAAATGATACTCAAATGTGTTTTGAACTGTTTTGAAATTTGACTGTGCGAAATATGGTTTTGTTTTTGGGACATGATAAGCGCTTATGACTGCTACATGAATATTATGTGTTGCATGATTGTTTGGATCGAAGAGGTACGCCTATCCTAGTATTTGTGTGATTGTTTGGACCGGATGGGTACGCCTACCCAGTATTTATGTGGTTATTGGATCGGCTGGGTACGCCTACCCTAGTATGTGTGAGATCTTGCTCTAATCTAGTGCTCCAGTTGGTAGGCCCTTTAGGTGCGTACGTGACATATTTTGCTACCTGACTAGCGGGGATGCTAGGGCAGGGTGATCAACTAGCGGGATTGCTAGGTCGTGTTACATGATTAGCGGAGATGCTAAGTCCTGGGTTGTTTGCATATATTCACTGTCATATTGCACTATTGTCCACTGTTTTGAGATATTGGCACAACTTTTGGGTTTAAGGTCAAACCTACGAGCTCACCAACATTATTGTTGACGTTTTCGAGTATCATTTTCAGGTGAAGTGAAAGATGAATAAGTTGGTGATATGTGATAGCAGGCTTAGAAGTATCCCGTGTGGATTTTTCATGTGAAGCTTTGCTTGTTTATTTTGTTTGGTTCTTAGCTTTGGTTTAAGTTGGATTTGGTCCCCTGTGTGGGTTATTGGAATTGTAAGAGTTGATGGATTTGATTGTGATTTGGGACATCACTCGAGGTTGTTCGAGGTTGATGGTCTTCGTAACACTTGAAGTTTATGCATTGTAGTTTTCTCTATATTGTATCTTGTGTTATGATTGATCATTATGTTGCGCTCCCGAGTTTTCGCCATTGTCGGGGTGTGACAGAATTGGTAATCAGAGCCAAGGTTATAGAGAACTAGGTGGGTTGGCCTAGACTATAACCTAAGATCCGTCATTTAGTTGCGTATAGGATCTATGTGCGCGGTGTTCCGCTTTTGCTTCCTTTCACGTATTCGTGGTTTGGTGCTTTAGTTATGTCAGTCATTGAAATGTGTGAGCTTAATACTAAGTACGACTGGGAAGGGATGCGAATATAAATACGGTGGACAACGTAGTTATAAGTGTATCACAACTCACTCGTACTTGGTAATAGCGTTCACACAAATCGATGTTGACACCATAAGGTGGTATTATGTGTATATTTATATATATAGTAAGATATTCTATATATATGTTAGTCTTCTTACCTACCTAACGTTGCCCATGTTCTCCCTCGTGTAGATAATGCCGCCAAGGATGAGGACCCGAAGTGCTGGCCGGCCTGTTGCCTAATCACGAGGAGGAGGAACGGGTGAACGGGTTGGTAGAAGTGGGAGGGGTAGAGGACTTAAGGGAGGTAATGATGACCATGTTGACGAATTGAATGGTCAAGGTAATGACCAAGGAGTGGGAGCTAATGGGGGCGTAGAGGGAGTCAACGGGAATGCAGAAGGAGTCAGTGGGGGTGTGGGAGGAGCATCTGACTTCTTGACGATCATTGCCCAATAATTGCAGAACCTCTTACCCGCCATTCTAGCTCAGGTTGGTAACCAAGGAAATGTTGGAAATCAAAATGGTAATGTGGTTAATGAGAACGTTCAAGAGAACGTTAGAAATGTGTTAGTGAATGGCAACTAGGTAGGTTGTTCATATAAGGAGTTCTTAGCTTGTAACCCTAAGCAATATGATGGTAAGGGAGGTGATGTAGTTCTTACCCGATGGATTAAGAAAATGGAGTCCGTGTAGGATATGAGTGGTTGTAGTATTGACCAAAAAGTAAAATATACTGCTGGTTCATGTGTGGGTAAGGCTTTAATGTGGTGAAACTCTCAGATCCGCACGCTAATCCGGGAAGTTGCTGTTAGCATGTCATGGAATGACTTTAAGTTTATGATGATAGAAGAGTTTTGTCCTAGTCATGAGATGCAAAAGTTGGAAAATGAGTTGTGAAATCACGCCATGGTCAAGGCTGGCCATGCTGCGTATACTGATAGGTTTCATGAGTTGGCTAGGTTAGTTCCTCACTTAGTAACTCCAGAAAGTAGAAAGATTGAGAGGTACGTGTATGGCCTTACTCCACAGATACGTGGGATGGTGGCAGCAATGGAGCCAAAGACTATGCAAAAGGTTGTGCAGATTTCGGATGCACAAACCGCTGAGGCTGTTAGGAATGGATTAATTAAGAAGGTTAAGAAAAGAGGAAATATGGGGGAACCTATCAAGGATAAGAATGGTAGGGATAATAACAAAGGACTAGGACTAGAAATGCTTTTGCTACAACCGCAAACCCTGTAGGAAGAGAGAATACGGGTGCTTGGCCCAAGTGTACCACCTGCAACTCCTACCATGCACCCAGAGGGCCTTGTCGCACATGCTTCAACTGTAATCGCCTGTGTCATTTGGCAAAGGATTGTAGAGACGTGTCTAGGAATGTGAATCCTTTCAACGCTAGAAACCCAACTGTTAGGGTATGTTACGAGTGTGGTAGTACCGACCATGTCAGGTCAGCTTGTCCTAGATTGAATAGAGCACAAGGACCGGGGGAAACCGTCCAAACCAAGTTGTTCCTAATAACGGGGGTCAGGGTCATGGAAACCAAGGGAACCAAGCCAAGGGTAGGGCATTCATGTTGGGATTAGAGGAAGCTCGCCAGGATCCAAACATTGTGACAGGTACGTTTACTTTAAACAATCATTTTGCCACTACCTTATTTGACTATGGTGCCGACTATAGCTTTGTTTCCACTACTTTTATACCTCTGTTGGGCATAAGGCCCAGTGAATTAGGTTTTAGATATGAGATTAATATAGCTAGCGGGCAGCTAGTAGAGATTGATAAAGTTATTAAGGGTTGCAAACTAGAAATCGAGGGTCATGTCTTTGACATCGATTTGATACCTTTCGAACACGGGAGTTTTGATGTGATTATAGGTATAGATTGGTTGTCTAATCACAAGGCTGAAATAATTTGTCATGAGAAAGTAGTGAGGATACCACTACTAGATGGCAAGGTGCTTAGAGTATTAGGAGAAAGACCAGAAGAGAAAGTAAGACTTTTGATGAGTACTAAGACTAAAGATAAGAAACAAGAAGAGATTGTTATGGTTAGAGACTTTCCTGAGGTATTTCCGGATGATTTATCAGGATTGCCACCTCTTCGTGAAATTGAGTTTCAGATTGAGTTAATCCCTGGAGCTGTACCGGTTGCAAAGTCTCCCTATCGTTTGGCACCTTCTGAATTGGAGGAGTTGTCGGGACAACTCAAGGAAATCTAGGACAAATGTTTCATTCGACCAAGCTCGTCGCCTTGGGGAACACCGATTTTGTTTCTAAAAAAGAAGGATGGTTCTTTTAGGATGTGTATTGACTATAGAGAATTGAAAAAGTTGACTGTTAAGAATCGTTATCCGCTTCCTAGGATTGATGATCTATTCGACCAACTGTAAAGGTCGCAGTTTTTCTCAAAGATAGATCTTAGTTCTGGATACCATCAGCTGAGAGTGCATGAGGATGACATTCCAAAGACTGCGTTTAGAACTCGTTATGGACAATTCGAGTTCACAGCAATGCCCTTTGGTCTGACTAACGCACCAACGGTATTCATGGACTTGATGAACAGAGTTTGTAGGCCTTATCTTGATAAGTTTGTAATAGTGTTTATAGACTGTATCTTAATATACTCTAAGACTCAAGAGGAGCATGTAGAAAACTTAAGGTTAGTCTTAGAACTGCTCAAGAAGGAGAAATTGTATGCTAAGTTTTCTAAGTGTGAATTTTGGCTAAGAGAAGTGCAGTTTCTTGGGCATGTGATAAATGGTAATGGAATTCATGTAGACCTTAGTAAGATTGAAGCTATTAAAAATTGGAAAGCCTCTAGAACTCCGTTTGAGGTTCATTTGTTCTTAGGATTGGCTGGATATTACCGTAGGTTCATTGATAACTTTTCTAAGATAGTTAAGTCTCTTACTATCTTGACTCAAAAGTGTAAGACTTTCGATTAGGGTGAGGAGCAAGAGATTGCATTTCAAACTTTGAATAAGTTGTGTAATGCACCTGTTCTAGCTCTCCCCGATGGATCGAAAGACTTTGTGGTATATTGTGATGCATCGGGCCTAGGATTAGGATGTGTGTTGATGCAAAAAGGTAAGGTAATAGCCTATACGTCTAGGCAGTTGAAAATTCATGAGAAGAATTATACCACCCATGATTTGGAGTTGGGTATAGTCGTGTTTGCACTTAAGATTTGGAGACATTATTTGTATGGGACAAAGAGTGTCATACATACGGATCATAAGAGTCTTCAACATATCTTTAGTCAGAAATATTTGAATATACGACAGCGTCGCGGGATAGAGTTGTTTAGTGATTATGACTGTGAAATTCGCTACCATCCTGGTAAGGCGAGTGTGGTGGCTGATGCCCTAAGTAGGAAGGAAAGAGTAAAGCCTAAGAGAGTTAGAGCTATGAATATGACCCTTTAGTTGAGTATCAAGGATAGGATACTGGCGGCTCAAAAGGAAGCTGTGGATGAGTGTGCGAGATTGAAAAAAGGTTTGGATGAGATGATTAAACAGAGAAGTGATGGGACTTTGTACTACCTGGATCAAATATGGGTGCCTTTGAAGGGTGATGTGAGAACCCTGATAATCGATGAAGCCCATAAGTCAAAGTACTTTGTACACCCAGGAGCTGATAAGATGTATTATGTATTATGATTTGAGAGATAGGTATTGGTGGCCTGGAATGAAAAAGGATATAGCTGAGTATGTTAGTAAATATTTCCTGACTTGTTTCTGAAGGTTAAGGCTGAGCATCAAAGGCCATCTGGCTTGCTCCAGCAACCTAAGATTCCCGTATGGAAATGGGAAGGAATAGCTATGGATTTTGTGACTAAGTTGCCTAGGACTAGTAGTGGGCATGACACAATCTGGGTCATTATGGACCGATTGACTAAGTCTGCTCATTTTCTACCTATGCGTGAGGATTATAAGATGGAAAGGTTGGCTAGATTGTATTTGAATGAGATAGTTGCTAGACATGGTGTGCCGATCTCGATTATATCGGATCGTGATAGTCGTTTCACATCAAGGTTTTGGCAGTCAATGCAAGAGGCATTAGGGACTCGTTTAGACATGAGTACGGCTTATCACCCTCAGACCGATGGTCAGAGTGAGCGTACTATTCAGACTTTGGAAGACATGCTTAGAGCGTGCGTCCTGGACTTCGAAGGAAGTTGGGATGTTTATCTTTCGTTGGTTGAGTTTTCGTATAACAATAGTTATCATTCTAGTGTGAGATGTGCTCCGTTTGAGGCATTGTATGGTAGAAAGTGTCGTTCGCCAATTATGTGGGCTGAGGTTGGAGAAGGTCAGTTGATAGGACCTGAGTTAGTGCAAGAGACTACTGAGAAGATCTCGCAGATTAAGGATAGACTTAAGGTTGCGCATGATCGTCAGAAAAGTTATGCTGATAAGAGGAGGAAGCCTCTAGAGTTTAGTGTAGGTGACTATGTCTTGCTCAAAGTGTCGCCTTGGAAAGGTTGTGTACGCTTCTTGGGAAGAAGGGAAGTTGCACTGGGTTTGTTGGACGTTTGAGATTGTTGAGAAAGTAGGCCCTGTGGCCTATCGGTTAGATTTGCCTGAGGAATTGAATGGTGTTCATGACACGTTCCACGTGTCGAACCTTAAGAAGTGTTTGGCTGATCCAACACTGCAAGTGCCTTTGGATGAGATTCGAGTTGATGCTAAGTTGAATTTTGTGGAAGAGCCTGTGGAAATTTTGGAAAGAGAGTTTAAGAAGTTGAAGCGTAGTAGGATTGCCATCGTCAAGGTTTGGTGGAATTCGAAACGTGGCCCTGAATTCACGTGGGAACGTGAAGATCAGATGAAATTGAAGTACCCGCATTTGTTTAGTAATGTTAGTAGTTGAATTTCGGGGACGAAATTCTTTTAAGGGGGTAGAATGTAACATTTGCCCTTTTTGTGTTCTGAATATTTCATTAATAGTCCTTTGACTATTTGACTTTTGTCAGTTTATTCAGATTTTGTACCGTGTTGACGATGGTGATTTTATGAGATATGTGATGATTTGAGGTTTATTGTGATTAATAATCCCTTTTGTAAGGTATTATTGTGTTATTCGTATTTCGGGTGGTTCGACCCGTGAATTTTGAGAAATGCCAAAAAACGAGTCCAACACGTTCGTTAATGTCCAAATGAGTTTTGAAAGGTGTAAAGTGAAAAATATGTCGTGTAAATACTCTAGGTTAATGGAAAAATATTTTTAAAGTGAATAAAAATGCTAATTAACTTTGGGGAAAATTTTACGGTTGAGTTTTACGAGTATTTAAGTGATTTAGACACGAAAAGAAAGGCCCGAGTCCTTTGGATTCATTGGCCGGTCAAGATAAGTCAGAAAGACAAAGGTGTTCTTATTTTTAGCTAACTCTTGTCCCATTCGTAAATCTTATATGCTTTCCCCTAGAAACCTAACCTATATCCTTATTATTTCTTTTTCCAAAAAAAAAAACAAACGGTATAAGTATGTGTGTGTGGTGTTTGTGTGTGTGTGTATCCGGCCGCACTACACACACCACAAAATCACCATAAATTTACCAACTTTGATCGAGAACGTGATATTCCGGGTTGATACGAGTGTTTGGGTATTCATTTAAACAACATTTGGGTTGTCCGGTTCGTGTCGAAATATACATTTTTGAAGATTTTCTTGTAAGTTTCCAAATTTAAATTTCGCTTGTCCTTTTGGGTTTAATTTGATGCATAGATGTTAGTTGTACAAGTTGATTGTTGTGAAAATTGATTTTTGGAAACGAAACGAAAGAAAAGGGTACGTTTGGTTCGTGTAACCTTAAAAAGGAAAAAGTGGGTTTTTGTAGTTTTTATGATATGGTCGTGTTAGTGAATATCATTTGATGGCCTAGAAACGCTTATTTTTATAGTAGCTTGTTGGGCTTATTCGGCTTATTTTAAGCTATTTCTAGGCTTTTTTGGGCTTATACATCAAATTGCTTTTGTCCACATCCTTGTCAAAATACATCGTTGAAAAGAATTCCAACACCCATTCAGGATAAACTTCATTATTAATTGAGAGTGCTCTCTCCCATGAGTAATCAACAAAAAACATCTCCATCTCCTTTGTAAATGTATTCCAATTTCATCATATTTCTCAAAGTATCTTCGAAACCTTAAGCATTAAACACGCCCCAGTTGCCAACCCTTGGTACCCCAATGCTTCTATCCTGTAATTTTGACAACCTCTCACAATAAGTATGCCTCTCCACGGATGGCAAATCCTTCCACTTCAAATTACTATTCGACACAGGTTGCAACGAGTAGGTGATTGTATTCTTCTTATTCCTTTTCTCATACTCTGCAATAAATGGATTTGGCAACGTATCCTTGCGAATTTTCTGCAAAATCAGAAAATATAAGTCCTAACAATCATTTATGAACTAATAAAACCAAGTATATCACTTTTGAACATGCCGTTTCATTTTCAAAAAAAATTGGGAAAGAACTCCCCTAGCCGCCCGGCGCAGTGCCTCTGCCGTCTGGCTGGGAGTTCGTCTCAAGCCGTTTCGGCTTACGTAACATTTTCTGGGTGTTTTATTCTCCTCCTAGTTTTCCATACTCTCCCTAACGCTCTTATGGGTGTCCTAAACTTTCCCAAACTCATCTTTAACCTCAAACTATAAAGTCCATTTCTTTCGCCTAAATTTCACTAACTTCAATCTTATCAAAATCAAAATGAGTGATCCATACAATCAACCTTGCATCATAGGACCTCTAAGATTAATCATACATCACATTAAAACAATTACACTCAACAAATCTAAATGAAAAATTCGACCTCAAAATTTTTGGATTTTCAACCGTGAGCCATTCGATCCACACTTGACTAAATCATCTAATTCTTTCTGGGATTTAATCTCTTATCATATACCCACTTAGTCCTAAAACCAATTAGTCTAATTCGTAACAAATCAAAATCCCCTAATTTTTCTACCCTAAATCAAGAACATAAATTTAATATGCGAAAAACGGAAATTAAACAAATACATACCTTCTTTGGTGCCATAGATGATCAACAAACAACTCTCCCGCTTGCAATTAGATTAAAACACAATTTGTGAGTCCCAAAGTGAACAGATCTTTGCAGCCTGCTAAGGGTGATAACCAACTTGTATAAATACAGATTGACTATAGAGAAACACTGACTATGAATACTTATTGTATATGCGGAATCTACACAATAGTATTAAGAAGAATAATGAATACTAAACTTTGATTTCTATTAATCTGCTAATATGATTACAGATTACTAACTATGAGATATGATTGTATGAGATGAGATCTGTGTGTTATCAATGTCTATTCTCTAATGCCGTAGGGTTCCTTTTATAGACCAAGGATAAACCCTAACAGGCTTACAAAACGCATAAAAGATAATACATATCTTTTCCTACAATATCTCATACATATCTCTTAAACGGTACTAACTATTTTGTACTAACGGTACTAACTATCTGAGCAGTACTTAACACTTTTTGTTCTCTGTCAGTAACAACTATACAGCGATTGCTAATCTAATATGGTATTTGGATAACACCGATCTGTAGGGGTGTTCGCTTCGCAATGTCTAACAATCCTCCCAAAACATAATTTGAACTTGTTAAACTTCATGTTTTCTTCCAAGTTTAGTTCTTCTTAAGTTCTTGGAGGATGTATCCAAACACTTTAACAAATCTTGATCTGATCTTTAAACACTATCCCATCTTTAAAGCACTTTGCTTTTTTAAGCAATACAGAACATCTTTTCACAATACCAACTAAGTTGGCTTTGTATTTTTTTGGCAAACTACCAGCCATAAACTGATTTGAATATCCTTTACCAGTAGCCATTTTGCTATGGATAGTCAACTCTTTATTGAAAAAATATGGTGAGTTAATTACCTACAGTTTTTTAGTAAACTGTCAACCAGTACGATAAATTGGAGGTGGAGGCGCGAGGTGACATAACACACACCGTCTGCTTTGACTAATGTATGGTTTAGCTAATGCTTCATTGCCATAACATGATGCATTGATAAACCATATAGTTTTTTACAAACTATCAAGCCTAAATTTCAAAAACAACCCAAAAGAAATTTTGAGTAGTCTTTACCAGAAACTATTTGATCCTGGACTAGCCAACTCTTCACCATGAAGTAAGGTGAGTTGAAAACCCTATAATTTTTGGTAAATTGTCAACCATAAACGGATTTGAGAAGTCTTTACCACAAGCCGTTTGCTCATGGACTAGCCAGTTCTTATGCCTATTAAGCATGGTGAACTGATGACCATTTGTTGTGTGGTGGTTAGCCAACACCCAAACCCTTCTCATCTTCATTTACAGCATCACTTTTCATCAATCTGTTGCTTAATAAATCTGATCAAATCAAGGGCAGCAGTACTTTCTCTTTCAGTCTCCAATCCAAGAGCAAGCATCCTTTACAGTAAATCCTTGGAGAGAGGATACCTTTTTTCAACTAACATATGGATAACTGTCCCATCTTTAAGTTCTAGTATGTAAACTCCACAAGTTTCATACAATCTCCAAGTAACAATCTCCCAATCTTGTTGATCATTCCAGAAATCACTTTGATCATTTTCTTCAGTTGAGGATTCCATCATTATCTTCAAATCTCCCCAAAGAATCAACTCAATTCCTTCTAGTGTAATTTCTGAGTACTGCTCCATCACCAAGTCATACAAGTGAAATAAATCTTGTCTATCAAATATATGTAGTACCTCCAATAGACAGTTGAATGCTCTGAAGTTCCCATTGGCTCTGTAGATAACAAGATAGTCCCCATCTGGTGATGATACCTTATTCAACCTTGCAATGACAGATTTTCTCTCCATTATTTCACTATCTATGGTACCTTCAAATGTAACAATCTTTAGACACTTTCTGAGTTCATCATCACTATCAACATCTGATTGTGGTCTTTTCCTTTTCCTAGCAAGCATCTTCATATGACCACCTTTTCTCTTCTTTGTACCCTGCTCTGTCACATCTACCTTAGCAGGTACCTTTGCTGTGTCTTCTTTCTTTGGAGTTTCTTTAGCAACCTTCTTCTTTAATCTCTTATGTTCAAGATCTTTTGCTCCTTCATTCATCTCCTTAATCTTTCTTTCATCCTTAATAGAACCAACAACAGTGAAACTTTCATCAAACCTTTTCACCTTCTCATATAAAGCTTGTATTTCTTCAAAAGTTTTGTTCTTCAGGTCTGAGTGTTTCTTGTTTCCAACATGTTTCAAATAAGTCATCATCTGATTCCTAAGCTGAGTTCTTGTAGGAGGTCTATTCTTTATTGCAATAGCTCTTTGTTCTGCAAGAAACCTCCTTTGAGCTGCAATTGTATCATGAAGGAATTTTGCTCTCTCTTCCACAGTGAACTGCTCTCTCTCTTCATCTTGAAGTCTTAGTGTCTATCAGCTTTAATTCTTGCTTGAATAAAGTCATATTTATTTGAAAGGGCAGCCTTTATAGCTTCTTCCTCAGCTAGCTTTTTAACTTCTTCTTCTGCTTCCCAATCTTCTTGCACCTTTCTAGCCATCTCTTCATCCCTAGCAAGTTGCTTAAATTTCTTTTCAGCTACAGGAATACCTTCAGATTCAGTATCAGACTCATCTTCCTCTTCAATTTTCTTTTTCCCTTTATCTTTTGGATCAATCTTTGGAAGAGGCTTTAATGTCAATAATGATCTGGTTGAAGTAGGCCTAGGTCTCTCAGTCTCCTCAACATCCTTAAGCTCTACTCCTTTTTCTTTTTCTTTGAGCTTCTCCTTGTTCTGACTCATTATGATAAGTACTTGAGCAATAGTCTCATCATCACCAAATATTGATGGAGTAGTGGTTGTTGGAGGTGTTTGAGGATCATATCTTCCTTTAGTTTGATCATCAGTACCTTCATCTGGTCTGTCGGTACTAACTTCTTCCTTGTCAGTACTAACTCTTGATCTGTCAGTACTAACTTTTGATCTGTCAGTACTAACTTTTTCCTTGTCAGTACTAACTACATCTTCAGTACTAACTGCATCTTCAGCACTCTCTTTCTCTTCATACACTACATTTCTTGTCCTCCCCACATCTTGAGCATTCTCAGTATCCATATAATCCAACGTATCATCAGCAAGCTCATCAAACAATGGATCTTTATGGACTGAAGGTTCAGCTTTGGCAGGTTTCCTCCCCTGTTTGGATACAGACTCCTTTTGCATCTACTGTTTCTTCAAGGACTTCTTTCCGGTTCGGGGATCGTTTAGGCTAGCTAACAGTTCGATTCCAAAACACGAAATTATGATATTTATCATGACTAGTTTTCATTAATTTGTTTTATAACATTTTATTTAAATTGCTGATTTTATATTTGTGTTATTACGGTGGGCTTTGTCGTAAAATTATAACTCTATCTTGAATATTCAGTTTTTAATAAATGCTTTTGAATAAACTCTGTTAAAATAATTTATTAATTTTTTTTATTTAATAAAACTTGATAACTAAATTATAAATTTAATTATTGTTTCGCGTCGAACGCGTTTATGTTTTCGTTTCTTCAAACTTTGCCGAGGGTATTTCAGTATTGTCTGCTTGTTCTAGTTTTAGGGCAAACTAAAATGTTGTCCGGAATGTCGTTTTACATATATTGCTTTAGAGTCCGAGTCGTGAAAATGTGATTTAGCGGGTTGTTTTTGATAAGTCAACTTAGGTATAACATACATCTTCTCGTTTTCAAGTCAAATAAGTTAAAAATAAATTTGCACATGAGGGAAATGTAATAATAAATATTATTTATTATTTAAATATGTTCTGAAAAATTACCGGTTACACAGTAATCGTTTTTATGTGACAATAAAAGATCAAAAGTCAAAAAGTCAAGTCGGACCCGAAAAGTCAAAGGGTAAAATTGTCATTTAAAATTTTGAAAATTGCCGGTTGTTACAGATTGGGTAGCTAAAGACTTGCTTGAGGTGAGTTCTCGTAGCCCCAACTTTTACTGTTTTTTCGTTGGGGAAAAATGATACTCAATGTGTTTTGAAATGTTTTGAATGATCTGTGCGAAATGTGGTTTTGTTTTTTGGACAAGTTATGTGCTTATGGGGGGACTTTGCCTATGTGTATATTATGTGTTGCATGATTGTTTGGAGCGGATGGGTACGTCTACCCAATGTTTGTGTGATTATTGGAGCGGATGGGTACGCCTAACCAGGTTTGCGTGTGGTCATGCCCTAGTTTTTTAGTGCTCTAGCTGGTAGGCCCTTTAGGTGCGTAAGTGGCATATGGTTATTGATTAGTGGGGATGTAAGGTTGTTTGCATAATTCATGTCATATAGCATTTGTACACTGTGAATATATTGGCTACATAACTTTGGGTTAAGGTCATAACTTCGAGAATCACCATCATATTGTTGGACGTTTGCGAGTTTCATTTTCAGGTGAGTGAATGAAGAAGTAGTTTGGTGTTTGATAGCAGACTTAGAAGTATCCCGAGTGGAATTTCGTTTGAAGTCTTGCTTGCTTGTTGTTTTGATTCTAGTTTTGGATGTTATGGAATAAGCTTGGATTTTGGTCCCCTATGAGGGCATTGGAATAATTGTAAGAGATTGTGGATTTTAGTTGCGATTTGAGACATCACTTGAGTTTGTTCAAGGTTGATGGTCTTCATAGCACTTGGAGTTTATGCAATGTAGTTTTCTCTATTTTGTATCTTGTGTTATGATTGATCATTATGTCGCATTCCTGAGTTTCCGCCATTATCAAGGTGTGACAATTGCTATGTATACTGCTTGCACTCCGTTATTATATTGCACTATTGTCCTACTCAAATTCTGGCACAACAACTGGGTTTATACTCTAAACCTACGAGCTCACCAACTTTGTCTTAACCTTTTCGAGTATCATTTTCAGGTGAAGCGAATGCTCATTGAGGTCAGGATAGGATGCCTTAGCAGACCTAGGAGAATCCCGTGAGGATCATTTCTTGTAAGACTACATTTTAGAACTTTGTTTTCAGTTATGTATCTTGGATCATTTCTAGACTTGTATTACCCCATGTGTGGGGAGCCTTGGTTTGAATACTTAGACATATGTGTCGTGAATCGAAAAGTTACGACAAAAGTATCACTTGTGGATCGGCGGTACGTCGTAATCACTTTCATGGTATGACATTTAGTTTTCTCTTTAGTGACACTGACTGTTAGGGTATTGTAAAAGACTCTCAACAAGAAGTTTTACAAACTCCCATAGGCAGTGTACACTAATAGTTGCAGTGTAGTATAGGCCAAGACTCGAGCTGTTTTAGCGTTCTCTTAGCGGAATAGGTTGGGAAGGCTCGATCAAGATCTAACAGAGGTCTACGGAGTTGAGAGAAGATTATGTTTGTATTTTTATTTTATAGAAAGTAGGTAAAATCATTGATTTGAGAGGTTGGT
Organism: Tanacetum coccineum; assembly: GCA_026074375.1. Classification (NCBI taxonomy): domain Eukaryota; kingdom Viridiplantae; phylum Streptophyta; class Magnoliopsida; order Asterales; family Asteraceae; genus Tanacetum; species Tanacetum coccineum. Next base: position 28,358 of record BQNB010033307.1, read on the forward strand.
TTGTTTAACTAATTAAAACTAAATATAATCTAAACTAATGGTGATAACTTTATGATAAAAAGATGTATTTACTTAATCATGTATTACTCCTTAGATTGCTTCTCCTAATCCTGTTGCTTTGTCACACTTGTGATGATCTTTGTAAGTATTTCCTAAGTCATGAACGAATTACACGAACACCGTCTGTCTTATAATATTCAGTTAAGGAAAAAAGATCAAGTATGGTATTGTGAGACTTAATTACAAGCCCATAAGGAGTTTTTTAAATGAAAATTGAAATATTTAAGAGGGATAAACCATATTAGGGGTAAGGTAGTATGAAGACTGTTACCGATGGTATCCTTTCTACACACTCGCGTTTCCCTAGACGTCTATGCCAATTTAATATCTTATGGCTAGTTTTCCAAAGCCTAAACGGCGCACATCCATCACAAGAAGCAACATTAAAAGGATCTACAATCTAAGTTTCATACAATCATAAGTAAATACAAAGAAGGGTTTAGCCTAGCATGTTATAAAGAAAGCAAGAACATAAATCAATCAAACAACAAATAGACATACTGAATGATTAAAGATAAACAATCTTACTTGATTAAAACATGGATCAAGGTCAGTTACAATAGGGTTTTGAGGACTAAGATGGCAATGATGACTTGAATGGACTAAGGTTCGTCTCCCAAAAGTTATACAAAGTTACATACTCAAAACCGTAAAATCGGTTTTGTATATATAAGAAAAGCGTCGCGACGGAGTCGTGTTGTAGTCGTGACGCCGTCGCCAAGTGGAGTCTTCTTGAGAGAGTTTTAAGTAAGGCTAAGTCCTGACGCGTGTCAAATGCAATGACGCCGTCACCATGAAAATCCTGATGTCGTCGCTTGAAACCTGCGATGCCACTCCACGTTCTGTATGCACAATTCTTCAAGATAAATGGTGTAGAGTCGTAGTCTTGTCCGTTTCTTCTCCAAATGAGCCCAAGTCACGTGTATTTCCTCCAAATGCCATCTAAGTGCTAAAAACTTGAAAACAAACGATTAAGCACATAATCTGGGGCATATTTGCATGCTCTTTGGGGGTTATATGACCCGAAATACGGTGTATAAAAAAAAAAAATGACACCTCATCAGACACCATGTGTTATGATGATCAATCCCTTCATCATGCCTCGTGTTTCCGCCTTAGACGGGGTGTGACACACTGATAAATTCGTTCAGTGCGGTAGATGAAGGACCATTATCATCTTCACTCACCATGCGCCATTACCATAGTGCTTACCTCCAACCACACGTTATCACCAAATTTTTACATTGGTTTGGTGGTCTGCGTGACTGCGCTACCAAACAATTTCCAAAAAAAGAGGTGTTTTTATTATTATTATTTTTGTTTGTAAGTGTGTGTGGTATATTGCGGGGTTTGTTTGCATAAAGTGCGGGATTTTTTTATTCTTAGTTTCGTGATGACTCCTTATTAAGGACAAAATAGATGAGTTTGGTGATGTGTTAAAATTGAGGTGACGAATGTGTAGAGATGGTGCATTTAGTGAGCATAGTCTAGAATTTGCTAGTGACTTTTCGACAAGTCAAACCATGATGATAAGTCTGCATAAGCTTTAACTCTTGCTTTAAAGATGGTATTAATGGGTTATAAATGCACAACATAGGTAGTACTAGTAGTGTATAGTTAGTTGATAGACTTGATTCATTAACATTGTTTTGGAAATTGTAGTCTCTATTTACTTTGGAGAAAGGTTATTAAGTGGCCGTTTGATTTATAGATAATTTATGATTATGATTTGAATTTGAAATTGGTTTAGAATTTGAATTTGAAGTGAGAGAGAAATAATATTTAAAATAGGAAATATAAGAAAGAATTACATAAATCGTCCTTGTGGTTTGAAAGTTAAGTCAATACCCCCATATGTTTGTCAAACGGTCTCTATGTTATTTTGATCATACTCAATTCGGGTCATTAGTTAGATTGTAATTACGAGTTCTAAAACTCAAGTGTAGGGGTATTGTTATAAACCCCAAGTGATGTATTATGTTTATCAAGAAAAAAAGAGAGAAAAATAGAAAAGAAAAATAGAGAGATTGATGTAGAGTTGTGTAGAGTTTGTATATCTTTGTCCGAGTCTTTAACTTAGCAACCCAATCAGCGTTTAATCTTATAAATAATTAGCTAACCCTTTCACTTCAAATTCACCCAAAAAGCTACCCCAAATATATCCCATCTGTTTCCGTTTCCATTTATGTTATCTTACACCCACACCCCAAAACCCTTAGAAGACCTCTTTGATAGTAATGATTAATACTTGCGCCTAGTGGTGGAGGTTTGATCCTTTATCAAGCATATGGTAATTTATATGCTATGACAGGTAAGGAGTGTTAATTTTCCATTTCCCATAGTTGTTATAATTTATTATACACCCGAGAGAAAGAGAGAATCCCAAACACTAATGTGAGGTGCTAGTATATTATTTCCGTGCTTTTAATTATGAGGTCTAGGAGGTTGTGTCGTAAACTGCTTTTAAAGAGTAGGTTAAATTCCCCCAATATTGCTAGGGATAAAGCCGTAGAATACCAACGAACTTTTCACAATTTATCGATTTGGTACGTGTACTGAAACAATTATCGATTTGGTACGTGTACTTTCATAAAGTGTTCTCATTTGCACATTTTGATGACGTGTCACGTTATTGATGTGCTACGTGTCAGCCTATCACGTATGACACGTCATCAAAATGTGCAAATGAGAACACTTTATCAAAGTACACGTACCAAATCGATAATTTTTTAAGTACACGTATCAAATCGATAAATTGTGAAAAGTTTGTTGGTATTCTACGGCTTTATCCCATATTGCTATTGTCTAGGTAGAAAAGCCCATTTACTTGAGGACAAGCAAATCCCAAGTGTAGGGGTATTTGATGAGGTGTCATTTTATATACTTTTTCAGGGCCATTTAACCCCCCAAATTAGGCAAATATGCCCAAATTATGTGCTTAATCGTTTGTTTTCAGGTTTTTAGCGCTTGGATGGCATTTAGAGGAAATTCACGTGACTTGGGCTTATTTAGAGAAGAAACAGACAAGACTATGGACCTACTCCAAAATCTCATGAAGAATGATGCATACAGACCGTGGAGACGGCGTCGCAAGCATAAAGCGACGCCGCTGTGATCTTTCAAGTGACGGCATCGAGGATTTGATGACGGCTTCAGGACGCAACCGACTTAAATTAGATCTAGAAGATTTGACATGGTGACGGCGTTGCGACCACTACTTGACGCCGTCGCAGCGTTTTTCCTATAAATACAAAACCGATTTTAGGGTTTTAAGTGTGTAACTTTGTATAACTTTTGAGAGACGAACCCTAATCATTCTAGCAGCTTTTAGGCCATCTTTAGGGCCTCAAACCCCTATTGTAACTGACGTTGATCCATGTTTTAATCAAGTAAGATTGTTTATCATTAATCATTCAATATGTCTATGTGTTGTTTGATTGATTTATGTTCTTGCTTTCTTTATAACATGCTAGGCTAAACCCTTCTTTGTATTTACTTATGATTGTATGAAACTTAGATTATAGATCCTCTTAATGTTGCTTCTTGTGATGGATGTGCGCGTTAGGCTTTAGAAAACTAGCCATAAGATATTAAATTGGCATAGACGTCTAGGGAAACGCGAGTGTGTAGAAAGGATACCATCGGTAACAGTCTTCATACTACCTTACCCCTAATATGGTTGATCCCTCTTAAGATATTTCAATTGCATTTAATATACTCTTAGGGGCCTTGTAATAGTCTTCATACTACCTTACTTGTGCGTTGCCTTAATAGAATATTAAATAGACGGCGGGTTCGTGTAATTCGTTCATGACTTAGGAAATACTTACACAGATCATCACAAGTGTGACAAAGCAACAGGATTAGGAGAAGCAATCTAAGGAGTAGTACATGATTAAGTAAATACATCTTTTTATCATAAAGTTATCACCAGTAGTACCTTAGGGACCATTTCTGTAACACTAAATTTTTCCCCCGCCTTATTTTAACAAAACAAGGTCCTTTTCAAACAACAACTAACATGCAAATTGTTACAAAAAAACTGAATTAAACACAACCTAAAAGCAAACAGGCAACACAAACATACATTTTTTGAGCCTGCAATCACACATTAGCCTGCAAACACACAAATTCAGAGCAATTTTCCATTTTTGAGCCTCAAATTCAGAGTAATGACATTTTATTCCTACGACTACCGCACATCACGGTTCACCTAAACGTCGTTTGAAACACCAACATTTTTGTATCTAACGGGATCCTGTACACTACTGCCATCAACGGGAGTAACAGTATCGGTATCACGTCGCTTGACAATACATATAGACCAATATAAAGTTTTTGCCATTGTTTCTCATTAACCTCAACCACCTCACCAATCTTCAGCCCCTGTGTAGATCAGATGCCTTGTTCCTTCTCGGAAAGAAAGTATGCAGCCACACCTGAAACAAAATTAGCCGTTTTAGTCCTAAAAATCGACAAAATAAATCATACCATGCCGACAAACCATGTAAACAGTTCCTTGGTAATTATTCCGCTTTTACCATATAATTCCTAACACTAATGTATGAAGAGACTAGTAAGTTTGGGTGACCATGAATCCGAAACAAAATTCGTCAGCAGGGACGGCTTCAAGATATGACAAAAGATTAGCAGACACCTTTCAACGCCACTCTTAGCCATGCACTTATAATCAAACACACCCATCTAATGTGGTAGACTCATGGTGTTTCTCCATGATGATTGTTTGGCTTAGTTACCTTTATTTTCAATAAGCAGACTTGAAAGTAAATAAGCTTTTTAGGAGGTGTAATGTGTTTGGTTGTTTTGAACTTCTGCGAAGGAAATAAGCAAGTACCAGTTTTTTTTAAAGTAGAGTGCTTATTTACTATACTGCAAGCTGATAAATATATATTAGTAGTATATATGAGTAGTTCATGCAAAACTACTCATTTAGTTTTAATTTCCCAAGGTTAATAAAGAATACCAAACAACCTTTTACTGCAACAATGAGTATCCTAAATGATTAAACTACAACCATTCTGTGTCTTACCCCTAATACAAAAGCCCCTTATCTAAACAGCTCCTAATTTGACGCCATAATTGTAAGCGATGCAAACATAGTTCATTTATGTGTTTCAATCAAACCGCTCCGAAGTACAACACCCTTAATACCAAACTCGCTAAAATTTTATGCAATTTTTCAACAATGCAACACACTTAGTTTACCCAGAATCTCCTTTTTAACCTGGTTCCTTCCGCCATCGTGCGTGTGTCTTATAATCCATCTTATTTCAACTAAATTTTTTTAGGTGATTATTTCGACTAAACATGAATGCATAACTCCCTGTGACTTTTGTATATAGCAACTTACATTTATGATAATATACAAAAGTATAAAAAGTAGCGTCAAATATTTTTGTTTATTTTAGATATCACACAACTTAAACACACATTAGCTAGCTGCAGTAAGACTGTTTACTTTAGCTTGTTTTTTTTGCCTATGGGCTTATTAAAATTTGAGAAGCTAATAAACTCAGAATTTAGAACTTAGGCTATGAATTTATTAAATTCAGCTTATGGCTTAATTAAGTTGATAAGCTCAAGTTAATAAGTCCATGATCCCAATATATTAAGCTTAACAGTTTTTTTAAAATTGTTAGGAGATGTTAAAACTGTAAATTACTGATATACCCTCCAACCATATTATATTCTATTTAAATATGTCATTTTAAGTCATTTTGCATCTTATAATTACAGTCAACAGCTAATTTACCAAACACTTTTATTGAAAAAGATAGCAGCTATGTTCTCGTGTTTAACAGTTTTCAGTTTTACAGAGCTTACAGCATACAACTAGTTTTGCCAAACATACCCTAGTTAATTCGATTCACAGCGACCATGAAAGATTTGGTCACGTGTCACGACATAATACTTTCATGATAACCATCTAATCAGGGCAACGATTGATGTCCGTATTTAGCGGCATGTTTTTTTTTAAGGTTAGTCTAATGGATGCATTGTTGTTTAGTGAATAAAAAAAGAGGTGAACATGTACATCCACACAAAGTATGCACACTACAAAATCACATGAATAATGCATATGATACTCAACACCAAATCTGTATTTGTGTGTAGATCAATTACTTTGTGGGTGTAAAATATCAACCCCATACAAAAAAAAATCACTTTAACAATCTCACATATGTTTACAAAAAAGTAGTCAACTAAATCAGAGTTACCTCTAAGATCAACTGAAATAGAAAAGGTGAGAAGAAATCACTTTTTATTCTTTTTATTTTAGTTTTTTTTTTCCTCCAAAATATCTTCCGTCAATTATCCAAGTGCCAACTTCTGAATTCAGGGTGTTAAAACAAATTTTAAATACATGTCAACAAAAGATGAATGGTAAGATGAAAGCTTAGAGCACCATGTGTAGTCTCGTGCCGTGGGGAAAAAGTGTGTCACATCACTACTTTTTCCCATAACACCAAAACACCTCATAACACCAAAATCACCCTACTAGTTAACACCAAAAAATTTGGTGTTATGGGAACCTCACTTTTCTTAATTTTTTTTAAATTTATATATATAAAAAAACTTTATTAAACTTAAAGTTTAAATTTCATTAATAAAAAAACATTACATTAACTTAGAAAAAAATACATAAACTTAAATAAAAAAAACATAAACTTAAAAAAAACTTAAACTTAAATAAAATACGACAACAATTTAGAAATAAAAATATGCCGCCTGGGTCTTTTCTTTCAAAGCCTCGATCTCGCCGCGTCCTCCGGAGCCATCCCGGTAGTGTCGAAAGTAAGAATCTTCAAATCTTCGTTTCTTTTTTGAATTTCGCAAATCGCAGTCTAAGCCGCAATCTCCCCCCCCCCCCCCCCGCCACCACCCCCCCCCCCCCCCCCACCCCACCCCGCTCCATCCATTGATTCATTTTTCGCTTCACGGTCAAACAAAATTTGTTCTTGCATCAAATCGGTAACCCGGTTTTTGGACGAACTTGAAGTCGCGGATGAGCTTGCCGATGAACGTTGACTTTTTGTCTTTCGTGGAGCCCCGGATGCACGCGGTATGGCGTCGTCCCCAAACATTTCAGGTTCATCTTAGATCAATTGTCCTCGGGTTCTTCGTGCTTGTGTCGACTCGACGGTGGTTTTTTTTTCCACTGATTTATCCTTCAAAAAAAGCACGCACTTCGATGTCGGAAACTCGACATAATTTTGATCACAAACAAAGTGCGTAACCCGGTATACAATTTTCATCATTTTCGCCACTTAACGCGGTTGTTTGGTCGTAAATCGCGTTAAACTTGCCAACATCCTTATTCATCGGCGTCCACTTACCCGTCAACATATTTTTGTTTCGTTTCTTAAAACCGAGTTCTTCGGCACGCGTGTTATATACGCCGATGATTTTGTACCAAAAAAGTTTTCCCTCAAGCTTGTCACCATCCTATTTTTTGGATCTTCGGATATTTCGATGAAACATTCCGCCAAAAGTTTTTCCTCCTCTTGGGTCCAAAAGACTCGATCGGTTTTAGTTTCCCGAGGTTGTTTGGCCCCAGTTTTTTTGCACATATTTTTTTTTCGGTTTTGTTTGTTTGTCGGGCGACTTCGACATCACACATCGTGTCGGATTGTGGTGGTTTGGAGGCGAATGGAGTGGAAAGTTGGAGTTCGTTGGGGTTGTGGAATATGTTGATTTGAGATAAAAAAATTGAAACTGCCGTCGAATTTACAAGTTAAGAAACGGGTTGACGAATGGGTTTGGGATTTGAATGTTGGGGCGTGTTTGGGTACTTTTGAGATTGGAGAATTGGCGGATGATTGAGTAGGAGATTTGACGAAGACGACGAATTTTGGATGTTGTTGAAGTATTCGTGATCCAAATGTTTGATCCATTGGAGGAGAGATAAAAAAAATTGGGAGACAGACATTATAAAAGATTTGAATTATAATAAAAAGATTGGAATTCTAATAAAAAATAGGGGTTGTATAGGGTATTTATAGAGATTAAAGTGAGTATTTTTTTACAAAAAATAAAAAAAGGCTACATTTTTGAATTAAGCCCACTGCCAACGGCTAGATTTAAAAAAAAATTATATATACGCAAAAACGCGAAACGCCAAACGCGGTACAACGTTTCGTGTTTTTGCGTCGCGTTTTCCCGGACCATTTAGGCTGGGGATAACGGCGCGACACCCGAAAACGCCACATCTTGGTATGGTTCATATTCAGTTTACCGCTCACGGCCTTTGAGCCTGACGCACTGTACTATACTCATACACAAGGTACAATGGCTAAAGTCAAAGCGTCAAATGAATTTTCTCTTTCCACTTACCACTGGCTCGTACATTCAAAAACACCTTCTCCGGTAACTTAGCCAAAATCACACTTTTGAAAACCACTATTTTATTTTATTTTTTATTTTTTTCAAACCAACTAAATTTTTATTCAATAAAATAAAAATACAAATTACTAGTACAAAATAAAAAATAAAAAAAAAAGATAGACTCACTCAAAAAAACCCAACTATACGATACAAATTTATTTTTTGTATAGACCGACTCAAACAAAAATCTTCTTTTTTTTCACCACGCTCTCTTTATGGGTTTGTCTATTTACACGGTAAATATGCTATTCTCCTTCTTCCTCACGAAACAGGCAATAAATGAGTAGTTGACAACTGTAATAAAGTCATGCATGCACCTTATACTGTGACTACTATTTACTTATAATTGATAAAGAGAGACAAAAAAACAAGCGAAAATTGTCTGCGCGATTTTGCGGACGTAATTTGATTTTTTTTTTCTGGTTTATTTTTTCGGTCTCATGTTTAATACTTTATTTTTTTATATGGCTTATTTGTTGGGCCTCGTATTTAAAGGTTTGTTTTTCTGGCTATTTGGGGTTTTTTTTAAATATAATTTTATGAATTTTGGGTAGAATAAATGTGTTAAGCAATGATTGTTCGCAAAGTCGCGTTGATGCATGACATTAAATTGAATGCAAGGCGTTAACTTTTTTATTTATTTATTTATTTATATTGTGCGTTTATTTTTTCATGTCTCATGTTTAATAGTTTCTTTTTTTTTATAATGGGCTTATATGTATAGGCCGTCATGTCGTGGGTATATTTTTATCTGAAACATCAGTACTTTTTGTAATATTTTTTCCTATTTTGTGCCGAACAATTTTTTTTAATATTAATTTGTGGTGCGGGTTTACTTTTTTTCGGATCTCATGTAATAATAGTTTATTTTTTAATGGGCTTATGGGTTTTGGTCTCATGTTCCGATATTTTTTGATCTGAATAAATAATACTTTTGTATTTTGTACCTAATTTTGTGCCGAGTAATTTTTTTTTAAAGTTGCCAAGTTAAAGAAAAAAAACCAAAAAAAAATGTCAAATGGGCCAGCCCAAAGTGGGAACCCAATGAGCCGGTTACTGTAGCAACTACGTCAAATCGACGTAGTTTTAACTCATTCATAGTATATATATATATTATATATTATAGTACAAATTTAAAAAGTTAAATAATTTGTGATAAAAGATGGTATGAGCAATTTAAATATACATGTAGATAATACTTTCATGACAATATAAAAAACAATGATATATAATAACCTTTTATGGCAATTCAATTATATATAGATAATACTTTTTATCTTTTCATAATGATATATCAACTTTTTATCTTTTTATCTTGAAATGTACAATATTATCAAGTAACAAAATGGGCACTTCAATTATAAATGTATTTTAATTATATATATTTTTTTTACAGTGAGCTATAAATATGTACTTATACTATAGAATTTTTAAGTTGAATTATACATAACTTACAAAAAAAAATTGAATATACCCGTACTTGGAGTGGATAACTATTCAATCAACTGCTTTGGCTCAAATTGTCAAAATCGTATATGTTTAAAAGTTACTAGAGGGGATATTATAAATGTGATATGTATCTCTTAAATTTATTTGTATCATTTATCTTCTATTGTTATATTTCCATTTGATGTAATAAATGTGTTCTTAATATTTAACAAATTAAGTTATTCTAATATAAAAAAAGGTCAAACAATAGTAAGGACGTACATATAAAAACGACATCAAACTAAATTCTTTATCTATTTTGGAAAGGGAAAATAATTTGAAGCAACTCAAAATAAAATAATTGACAATAATTTTGGAACAAAGTTAGTATCGTAAAAAAATTATTACACTACAAAGTTCTTTTAGCAAAAACAAGATTATTTAATTACTCCGTATAAAGTATCAATCAAAATATTACTAGTAATCGAAATATTAATACAAAGTTCTTTGGACTACTAGTAATCAGAATATTACTTTGTAAAATATTACATATATATAATAATATAAAGAGAAAAGAGAAGTTATGACAGTGATTTGACTAGGTGGATCATTTAAAAAAATCAAACACCCACTTAGTGTGTTTCTTCTTCCTATGTATGTATGCCGAGCTACAATAAATAGAAGGGTATTCAATCTTTGCACCCATAGCCACAATCCTTCGGTGAGTCATGCCACCGACATTATGAAAAGGCTGGTGATAGTGAGTCGATTCGAGTTATCGGTTATTAACCTTTTACACTTAACAAAAATAGAAGAATAATGGTGTTTTATTATTTGTTTTACGTATATGTACCATCCATTCACAATTTTGCATATTTGTTAATCAATATATGGTTTTAAGTGAAAGATATTTTGCAAAGGATATTGCTTGTTCTAAACGGGAACATTTATACTCAAACAAAACAAGTATAGTTGTTCGCGCGTTGCTGCGGGGCGGTGTTTCTCTTATTACAGATGTGGGTGTTTTTTTAAAAATTTGTATGGTAAGATTTCAAAGTTTTATAAGTGTGGTTTGCGTGTGCTAATTTTTTAAAAATTATGTGGTTAAATGTTGTTTTTTTGGGTATTTGGGTTTTTTTAATATAATTTTATAAGATTTGGGTAAATATGTGTTAACCATGATTGTCCGCGCGTTGATGCGGGCCGTTAAATTATTTATTTATTTTTTGGTTTTTTTTGTATTTTGTGTGGCTTTATTTTTCCGGTCTCATGTTTAATATTATTTTTTTATATGGGTTTATGTGTTGGGTGTCATGTCGTGGGTATTTTTTTATCTAAATAAGTCAATACTTTTGTAAAAAAAAATTCTTATTGTGCTGAGCAAATTTTTTTATTTTTTATTTATTTTTGTGCAATAGTTTCTTTTTATTATATAAGCTTATGTGTTTGGTCTCATGTCGCGGATGTTTTTTAATCTGAATAAATAAGTACTTTTGTAATTTTGTTTCTTATTTTGTAGCGAGCAATTTTTTTTTTAAAGTTGCCTAGTTAAAGAAAAAAAAAATGTCAAATGGGCCGGCCCAAAGTAGGAGCCCAATAAGCCGGTTACTGTAGCACAACTGTAGCAAACTATGTCAAAACGACATAGTTTTATTCCACACATAGTATATGTATATAATGAGAAATCCAAAATAGTTTTTAGTTTCTATTCTAGTGAGTGGATGGTCACCCTAACCTTTTTTTTATCATGATTAAGGCGTGCAACTATGGAAGTCCAAAACTTTGACCTAAAGTTAACTCTATTGAAAGCATTGTTATTAGTTCGTTGCTACTTGTATAGACAAAGATCGTATTATATATATCTAAACTAAGCTTTCTAGAAATGATTTTCATATTCGCTAGCTACATGAAGTAAAATTTTCGTATACAACGATATTAAAAGTTTTATGAGATACGTAACTGAAAATATTCCACTGCTACAAATTTAATTCGTATATTTGAATAAAGTTAGATAAAAATCTACATTTTTTACTTTACATGCCGCACGAGGTGCGCTTTTTCTCATTTAACTTACAACCGACTAACTTGCTCAAAAACAACCGCATCAATAACTTATATCTAACTTACACTATTTGGGACCCATCTAACTTACATTGTTGTCCCGCATATTGCTTGTTCACATGTCTCATGTGTTTGATAGCTTTCTAGTTCGTTGGTTGTGTGCTTTGCGCTTTCGTGGTTAGGTCTCTCGAGTGGGCTTGTGGTGTTTCTTTTATTCTCTTCTTGCTTTTTCAAAAAAAAAAAAAGAAGCAAACATTATAACCAACGACTTGTTGGTTAACCAACAAGCCACCCAACGTGCCAAACCAACTTAACATGGCTTCAAGTTGGTTCCTCGTGTACCTAATGAGCATGAGCTCGTTACTATGCAATGTTTTGAAACCCGGTTCGACCCGGCCGGGTTAACCGGTTCCGGTCGAAAAAACGGGTCAAATACTATGCCTCATTTTTTTTGAAAGATGTAGGAAAGAAGAAGAGTCACAAATTAAGAACTTGACTATAATTAAGTAATTAAATACAAGTTTATTCTGAAATGGTGTTTTCAATTATTTGATTATCAAGTTTACTAATTATAGTTAAACATCCACGGTGCTTAGCAAAAAGAATCAACCGTAACTATGCTGTTTTTATATTTTTGGTCTTAGAACTTAGAAGGCAGATATGTTGCCTGATGGTGCCATTTTAAGGATTATTATGAGCTGGAAACTGTGATCTTCTGTATAAGCTTGTTTTTATCATATTAAGCAATAAGCCTAAGCATAGCTTTTAGTGCATGCTTCATAATTTCATATATATATAACTGATTGAAAACTTATATATACCGAGTATTTGTATGTGCATACTGAGCAGTAAGAGAAGACAAACATCTATTGTAAAAGACAACAAATATCAAGACTGATAAGTGATAAACCATCATTGCAATTGTTTATACTGTTTAAGACGATTCTCTTTGCAAGCAGAAGATTGTTTATGATTTTCAAAACTTAATAACAAAAATATATAGTTGGTCAAAGAATACAAATAATTTACTAACCTTTATATTATTGTTCTGTACAATTAGCTTAAAAAATGAACCCATGAAGCCAATGTGAATGTAAGTCCAAGTAGGTGACCACAAGTAGACAAGGGATGCCTGCATGGAAAGCGTTAGGAAATTTACAAAGAAGATAAAATTTTGGATATGCTCATAAATGGCCCTCTTACTTTAATCCAACTTTAATTTCTATTTTTGTCTCTTTACATAATATATATATTTTTTTGAAGGATATTGTCTAGTCTATACGTAGTTACGTACAATTCATTTTGCATAATTGGACAAATATTCGTTCATTTTGCATGATTGGTCCAATGTGATTAAGTAGTAACATTTAATATGTAGTGATCCATTTCCATCACAACTTTAGTGCATGTTATGATAAAGTCTACACCACATAAAAACTATACAAAAAGCCTTTCAGAATATGTACTGCTTATGTGATAAAACTGAAAGCCATTTTAATTAACATTTAAAAAGTGACATAATTAAAATGGTTAAAATCGCAAAAAAAAAAAAAATCAATCAAGTTATACTTCTAGCTTAAATCACTATTAAGTACTCACTTCGTCCCAAATTATTTATATACATTTTTATTTCGGATGTCTCAAATTAATTCACTGTTAAACATAGTCTGAAAATTTTGGTGGAATTACCATATTACCCCTACTTGAAACTATTATTATAAAAAATTTATTAGGGATAAAACTCGATTATTCAAAGAGTAAGAAGATAAAACAATAATGATTATGTTTTTACTAAATTGTGTGTTTTTTCTGTGAAAAAAATTATTTTGGGACATGAGAAGTACATAACAGAAGACATTTGGATCAAATTCAATATCATATATGAGTTATATTTTATTGCTTAAGACATATATTTAAACTTGTTTACTACAGTATTAATCTCCAAGGTGTCTGGGTAAAAATCTTGAGATGGTCAGGAAAAAGTTTGGAAATGATCATAAGAATACCGGTTAGACCCAGGCCAAAAGCCTAATTTTTTTTAGTAACCCGAAAAAGTGAAGAACTGAACAAGGTTCATTCATGTATTTGTATAAACAAGTCACAAGTTGAATGCTCAAGTGTTACCTAACATGAACACGACCCGTATGGTAAAATGGTTAAACGGGTTGATATGTTGTTATCTCTAAATCAAATCAGTTTATCTTCGGATCATGTTGACAATTACCGCCCCCGGTTACTATCGACTAGCACACGTGCGTGTAACATTTTGAATTTTATTGACAAAAGGTTATGTTTGGCAACACGTAGCAGTAGTAGTAGCGGATAGTAGTAAGAAGTAGCTGTTTGTCTAAAAACGTGTTTGGTAACGTAGCTGTAACTATAACTATAAAGTGTAAAACAAGCAAACGCTTAGCACTTGTCGCTTGCCGCTTCTTCAAGAAGCATTTAAGATTGGAGCAGTTGAGATTGTTTCAAACGTTTGTTGAGGTGTTGTCAAACAAGCGAATGTTTACCGCTTGTCGCTCCTAAACGCTCCATAATGCTCCAAAATGCTTAAAGCTTTGCAACTGCTCCTCAATGAAGCGTTAAAATATAGTAAACGCTAGGGAGTAGTATTATTTGCTTCATGCTTTTGTCAAGCACATCGTAAAAGAAATAGGGTAGCTAATTAATAGAAATGAAGGGTAGTTTAAAGTGACATGAATAAACTCGAAGGACCAAACAGAATCATATATTCAAATCGGTAGAATTAATTTATGAACCTTCTTAACACCTTCCTGGTGGAGTACTTTGTTTTGTCATTTGTGTGTGACTGTGTTTGTACTACAATATCAACTTTTTCCTTAACATCTGTTTGTTAGACAAATGCTATTGAAACTCTTCCATTTCTAGATATACTTTTATTGTCAGATTCTTATCTTCTCAGAAATCACAATATGAGTTCATCCATACATGAAGGTACGACCATCCTATATTATATATCTGAACTACGTGTGTGTTATTGCTAGTTGTTGATTATTTGATTGATTACAACAAGTTATAAACTTTTTTTCATTATGTTATTAGTTTAAATGTTATGAAATGGCATATTTTATATTGGGTAACCATAGTTTTCGACATTTTGGCGGTTTAATCCATGGGGTTTGAACCACGCTTAATCTGGGTAAAGCCCGCTTTTTATGAGGTTGGCGTGACCCCTTCAGGGTTCAAATGTAAGTTTAAACCACTTGTGAGATTAATTCAATTAATAAATGTGATTTACATATGTTTTATTTTGTGTGGGTTAGCTTATTTTGACTTAGTGGCTTATAGAGATTTAGAAAAGCGAATAAGCTTTTTATATAGGATTATGAACTTATCAACTTGAGTTTATACGCTCGAGTTGATCATGATACGCTCACAAGTTCAGAAAAGCCAATAAGCCAACAAAATAAGCTAATCTAAGAGAGATTAAAATTATACTTATAATCGGTTAATGTTTATACTTTGATTTAGGTTTATGCATGCCTCTCGTAGTTTCTTGATCCAAAAGATATCAAATGCTTGTAAGATGTGTATAAATAGCTTAATGCATCAAACTGAAGTTTGTATAAGCTGTAATCTATTATTGTTCCCAGTTTGGTTTGTGTTTTTTGTGTACTTATTGTAACAACCATTGAAATATGATCATAAAGACTTTGCTGGCTGATTGATCACACGGTCCTGATTGTTCGTATATGTGCAAATATATCTGTAGGAGCAATTTACGCTAAGTTCTAGTTTTATTTCTCATGCTATATGAATTTCAACTAATATTAATGTAACAACCATTGCTCACAGAAACAGTAGACTTAGAGACAGGGACGATGACTCCATTAAAGCATAATAAAAATCTAAATCTTCTCAACGACCCTTCACCATCACAATCAACGTCACCATCTTCTACATCTACACCAGCACTTGTACTTACGGCTTCTGGGAAGCGGATTGATCAGGTTGGAAAGAAGAAGTATGTGAAGCAAGTGACAGGCAGACATAACGATACTGAGCTACATTTAGCAGCCCAACGGGGTGATCTGGCGGCTGTAGAGAAAATCCTTGATGATATTAACTCACAAATGATGGGAACTTTAAGTGGAGCTGATTTCGATGCTGAAGTTGCTGAAATACGCGCGTCAGTGGTGAATGAAGTGAATGAGTTAGGAGTAACAGCACTGTATTCAGCTGCGGAGAAGGGACATCTTGAGGTTGTGAAAGAGCTTTTGAAGTACTCAGATAAGGAAACACTTACGAGAAGAAGCCGCTTGGAATTTGATCCTTTGCATATAGCTGCTAGTCAAGGACACCATGGTAAACGTTTTTACAAACTTTATTAAGTGTTTTATTTTGTTTGTTTATTTCAATGATTAGGTAGATAAAGCGTGACCCCCTCATGCTAAATTGATATCTTCATAGCTTGAAGGTGACAACACTACGAAAAATATGTGTGTTTTTGCATTCTTTTTCTATACTACAGTACTTTGGCAAATGTGAAAATTTCTTATTAAGCTGTTCACATTTGAAAAGGCCTAAAAGGTTTAAGTATGAAAAAAGCATGAGTTTATCATACTTAAAAGTGTAAGTATTGATTTGTTACATCCAATTTTTCCATGTCTCTTCGGAGACTAGGTGACACAAATTAACCGTAGACAAATTTTATGTTTCTGTGCGCTTATAAGTGCTGATATGATTTTGTGCAATAGTAAATCACGCCCACTCTGTCGCTGTTATAAATTGTTCATGTATTGGACAAAAAAGTACACTTTTTATGTTTCCTTAACCCGTGTAGAAAACCGTGTCTAAATAAA
The DNA here is from genome assembly GCA_026074375.1 of Tanacetum coccineum. Taxonomy (NCBI): domain Eukaryota; kingdom Viridiplantae; phylum Streptophyta; class Magnoliopsida; order Asterales; family Asteraceae; genus Tanacetum; species Tanacetum coccineum. The sequence continues at coordinate 45,139 of BQNB010033307.1, forward strand.
TATCTCATTGTGCATCTTTGTATCGCCTCTTTTTGAAATTATGCCAACATCTCTGTATCGACTCTTTATGCAGCCGTGGTCCAACTGCTACTTGAGCATGACATAACACTATGCCAAACCAGATCACAAGGAAACGCAACTCCTCTCGTCACTGCTGCCTCAAAAGGGCACACTGCTGTTGTTCAGGAGCTACTGTCAAAGGATCCTAGCTTATTAGATATTCCCAGATCCAATGGTAAAAATGCGTTGCATCTAGCAGCCCGATCAGGCCATGTTGAAACAGTACAGATTTTGCTTGACAAGGACCCGCAACTGGCGCGAAGGACTGACAAAAAGGGCCAAACTGCTTTGCATATGGCTGTAAAAGGAGCTAGCAGTGAGGTTGTTAGATTGCTGCTGCAGGCTGATGCTGCTATTGTGATGTTGCCAGATAAGTCCGGTTTTACTGCATTGCATGTTGCAACTAGAAAAAGGAGAGCAGAGGTACATTTCCATCACTCCATGTTCCTATATGCATATTTGTTACTTTGTTATATTGTAATCACTGATATTTCATCGATCTTGCTCTATAATGAATGTCGAGGTGACTACAAGACTAACCATGTTAGTTAGTGATAAGTTAGGCTTAGCTTTTATGCTTGCTTTCAACATTAATATACACTTAGAAGTGGCAGTTTTGACCCATCTTCTTATGAATCTGAAACGGGTCAAATGAGTCAAGGGAATGGGTCAGACGGATTGGAAGTCGCCTAAAGTCTATTTTTATGCATACAGACAACCTACTAATTTAAAAAAAAAATAGATTTTATTATTGTTACAATTGTTAATATCATTAACACTTCAAATTTATAGAAAAAAACACAAATGTTAAGGGGCTTAATAGAAATGATCCCTTTCAATCGAAACCCGAGTCCGCGGATTTAGTCAAGGGTTGTAATTTGTAAATGCGAATCTTACTCTCTGTTTGTACATTCTTGCAGATAGTAAACGAGCTACTTAGTCTCCCTGACACGAACGTGAATGCATTGACCAGAGATCACAAAACCGCACTTGACATAGCTGAAGGCCTTTCCCTGTCAGAAGAATCTACAGACATAAGAGCCTGCCTAATTCGCCGTGGTGCAGTCCGAGCAAACGAGCTGAACCAACCAAGAGACGAGTTAAGAAACACCGTTACTCAGATAAAAAACGACGTCCACATCCAACTCATGCAAACCAAAAAAACAAACAAAAATGTCTATGGAATAGCTAAAGAGCTAAGGAAACTCCACCGTGAAGGAATCAACAATGCCACAAATTCAGTAACTGTGGTGGCTGTGCTTTTTGCAACTGTTGCCTTTGCTGCTATATTCACGGTTCCAGGTGGGGACAACAATGATGGGATGGCGGTGGTGGTCCACAGGATTTCTTTCAAAATCTTCTTTATTTTCAATGCTATCGCTCTTTTCACCTCTTTAGCTGTGGTGGTGGTTCAGATCACATTGGTTAGAGGCGAGACAAAAGCTGAAAGGAAAGTGGTTGAAGTTATCAACAAGCTAATGTGGTTAGCCTCTGTGTGTACTTCAGTGGCTTTTATGGCGTCATCTTATATAGTGGTGGGTCGTAAGTATGAATGGGCTGCTATATTAATAACAGTTGTTGGTGGTGTTATAATGATGGGGGTGCTCGGAACAATGACTTATTATGTGGTCAAGTCGAAGAAAATTCGTTCAATGAGAAGGAAAGAGAAGAAGATTGCAAGAAGTGGCACAAATTCATGGATGCCTTCCGATTTTTCAAACTCAGATGTTGAACGTATTTATGCCATTTGAGTTGTAAAATTTGTTGTTGTTAATAGTCAGCTGTAGTGAGAACAATTGTGAGTACATTTTGGTGCCTTTGTTTTCGGCATAAAAGCTCACTTGGCGTGTTCGTATAGCATCATCTAGAGTTTTTTTGTAGGATCGCCTGAAATGTCAAGAGATGCTTGATCGATGTATTAATATATTCTCCAAAAGGTTCCCTCCTTGACCGGTCAACTGGACGTTTGCGGTGTGGGAGTGATACCATTGAAGCAAGCAATGCTCCAATGGTGATGTATGAATATATTCAATACCATCGAGTTACATGTTTAACAATACAACAATGGTTATGATTGTAATTCGAATTCTTGTATAAATTGATTCTGTTATTTGAAAGAATAAATCATTTTAAGAACATGTATGATGGATGATGAAGCATCGCCATGGATAGATACAAGTTATAAAGTTTAAACTTGCTATATACGTTTACTATGAAACACATGCAGTACGAGGTACTAAGAGAAAATAAGTCATTATTTCCGGAAAATCATTTGCTAGATACAGGGAAGTTGCGCAGAAATGCTTCCGTTATTTACATAGGTTGATAGCAGACGGTACCAACTCTGCTCATTAACATTTTTATATAAATTCAGGAACTTGAATCACGGTTGAATGCTCAGACCAATAAAGAGAAACTTCGCCGCTTAATTATCACTGAAAGGTATGCAATTACATCCAATGGTATTTAGTTTTTTACTCTAGTTATTATGCTGATAAATGGTGTTATCTTGCAGACGAGTTGAAGATAACTGAACAAGCTAGCTAGCAAACATGGGTTCAGTTGAAGAGATGAATAGCATGATCAACAAGAAGGAGCACAAAACAAACATTCCGGTCCCGCCGCCACCACCAGAAAGATTAACTCTTGATGAATATACGAACCTATGGCGTCCACTGCCGCCAATTAGGAACCCTCGTAAAGATATCCTAGGTTATATAGAGCCCCTTCGCAAATATATACTCCCTGTTTTTTAACATTCGATTCAGATTACTGATATAAATCCATGCATCTAGGGATGAAAATCAAAGTATTTATATATCCTTAGTTAAAAATAATATCCAAGCATATATCTTAAAAAAATATGCTGCACTTATCTTGGAATGATTAGAAATTTGTTAAGGTACATTCTACTTATGTAATTACATTGAAACAGGTAAAGCAGACTACTTCAATATATGTGTCCCATTGTACGATGCTTGTAAAAGGAGTTATCGAGCTCGAGCTCTCGAGCATATAAGCCAGCAACTTGAGATCAAGTAGCTTATGAAAAGACTTTATGTAACTAAACGAGCATCGAGCTCGAGCTCGAACAAATATATAAATACACGAGCTCGAGCTCGAGCAGCGTTTTGAATATTTATTCAAGCTCGAGCCAAACACGTAATTGTTAATCGAGCCAAGCTCGAATATCCTGAAACTCGACTCGTCTCGGATCGTTAACACCCCTACCGTTCACGTATCTCCGGCCGTATAAATATTCACTATGACATGAGCATTTCTCAATTATTATTGTGTACATTACACCCTAATTAAAATGGCTAACGTTAATTATTCGTCAAACGAACTAAGGACCGTTAAGGATTATCGTTAGATCATTATTAATAAATCTAATATATACAATAAATATATTAAATACGTTATTAAAGTGGTATCTCGGTGTATACGTGTGTGACCTCATAGGCTCACGCATCTCTAGCCGTATAAATATCGATATGACATGAGCATTTCCCAATACCCTGTAAATAAAAAGCATTTACAACTTTCCTAAGGTGAAGTTCATTCATTTGGCATCAAACCATTACACATAGTAACTCTCACACATTACAAAGATGGTTTGTTCAAGTGTTACCCGAGCTTCATGATCCTTATCATAATCATCGGTCCTTACCGTTCAACACGAAAAACCAAGCAACACAACCATCTCAAATCCTTTCTTAAACACGTTTTACATATTTTACGTAAACATGACGCTTATGTATTTATTTATTTTTTAGTTTGTTGGTGGTGGTAGAAGAAGCTAGAGATGATGAAGTTGCTAATCAAGATTTATAGAAAGAGGATGGTGTTAGTACAAAATGAGTGAGGGGTTTAAAAAGATGGATTTGGGTGGTTATTGGGCTAGGCCAATGATGAGATCTTGTACTAAATCAAGCAATGAGATAATTCCCTGCACCATGAAAGGTAAACCGTTAGTCTTACCGTGGGGACGGATCCCACGATTAGACTCCGGCGTAAGAGTAAGTAAACATGTTTGTCAAAGAATGTCAGAGTATGTGTGTGTAAATATGATCATAAAATCATACCTTGTGGGGTGTCAGAGTACCCCTTTTTATAGGTGAACCAAATATTAGGTTTTCCTAGTATTTCACTCGTTTCTGTTAGTGGGCCGAAGTGGGACCCTCGTCAGGCGAGGATTCGTTTATAATCGTGACTTGCGGACTTGGGCTTGCCCAGCGGACTTCCGTTGTCTTGCGGAAGCGTCCTCTAGAAGCCTTCCGTCCGTCTTGCTACCTCCGGACCGTAGCCAGTTGGCTTGGGCTTAGTTTTGGTCCAAAAAATTTCGAAAATTTTTGCAAATTTTTTCGAAAATATAAATTTTTTTTTCGAACATTTTTTTTGAAAAATTTTTGAAAATTTTTTTTTTTTTGTTCGATAAAAAAAAATTCGGACATTCGAAATTTTTATAAAAAATTTTGAAAAATTTTATTTTTTTTTCGAAATTTTTTGAAAAAATTTCGAAATTTTATGCAAAATTTTTTCGAAAAATATATATTTTTTTCGAACATTTTTTTTTGAAAAAATTTTTGAAATTTTTTTTTTTTTTTTTTCGAAAAAAAAATTTTCGAAATTTTTATAAAATTTCGAAAATATATATTTTTTTCGAACATTTTTTTTTGAAAAATTTTTGAAAATTTTTTTTTTTTTTTTCGAAAAAAAAATTTTCGAAATTTTTATAAAAAATTTTGAAAATTTTTTTTTTTTATAAAACAGAATTTTCAAAAAAATTTTCGTAAATTTTTTTCAAAATTTTTTATAAAAAAGAATTTTCAAAATTTTTTTCTAAACTTCTTTTTTTCGTAAATTTTTTATGTGTATAAATTTTTTTTCGAATTTTTTATTATAAAAAATTTTTCTCGATAGTTTTTAAAAAAATGTAAAAATTTTCGAAAAAAAATATATATTTACGAAAAAAAAAACTTTACACATTTTATAAAATGTTAATAGCAAACATAAAAAGAGAAGGTAATAAAATATTGAGGGCAGTTATGTAATTTTAGTTGGTTTCGTGAATAAATGACCTCCACTTATTGATTTGCACACTCTACTTATTGATTTGCACACTCAAATTGTGTGTGTCTTGACATTTATACCCCTATATCATTTATTAGAGTGTGCACATATTAAGGGTATAATAATCATGACACACATATTTTTTAGTGTATCAATCAATTTATGAAGTGTGCAAATCATCACCCGTAAAAAGTAAAATACTCGCTTTTTCTCATCTATTTTCTCTTTTAATAATTCGAAGTAGACATGCTTGTGTTTGCCAACGACACCCTCGTTTTTATTGCATTATAACTTCGTAAAAAATTTTTTTTTGCCACCCCCTCTCCCCTTCCAATTTTTTCTAGCTCCGCCCTTGGTTGTGGATATAATCGTTACAATTTGTTGGGTTTGGGAGTGTTTGTTTAGGCTTATGAAACATAAGTCTATTTGGGCATAGACGTGCGCAAACCGGTTAACCAGTTCGGTTCGGTTTCAGTCAAACAGGAACCTGTTTCGGTCAACGAACCAGTCGAAACCGGTTTGGGGAAAACCGGTTCCGGTTTGAAACCGGTTTGGGGTGCGGTTTTTGTCGAACCGGTTAACCACCCAAACCGGTTTTGACCGGTTTTTTTTTTCGTGGTTTTGTACGCTATAAACGGAATAAACTTCAACTTTTATTTAATATAAAAACCCTAATACATCATAAACGAAATACATTGGAAAGGAAATACAACACAATGCAAGGAAATTTAAAATACAACATCAACAACATAATGCAAGCGAATTAAAAATACAACATACTAATCGAAAATTAGTAATCATCTTCGGCTTCGCTGCTCAGCATATAATCATACCGTGGTCCTCCCGGAGACATAGTGCCTTCGCTGCTAGCATCTAGTGCAATTTCTTCATCGGATAGTGGAATGGCTTCATTTTGTTGCACCTCGTCATCAAAGACACCTTCTTCAAAGTCTAAGGGTGTTTCAAGAGGGCATTTGTCTTGTTTACGCTCTTTAGCGTCCAAGTGATCCTTCAAACACATGCACATCTCTAAAGACGCCGGAGTGAGTCTTGTTCTTCGGATTGACAACACCCTTCCACTTGTTGAAAATGCGGATTCAGAAGCTACCGAAGAAGCTTGTACACTTATTATATCCATGGCCATGCGGGATAGAACGGGAAACATTGTTTCCTTTTCTTTCCAAAAACCTAAGACATTAAAACTTGCAAACTCTTTGGGATGAAGATGTGTGACAAAATCCGAATTGACATATCGCTCATATTCGCTAGACATTGTAGGATCAGTCCTTGCCTTTTTTTGTATGTGCTTTTAAACCGTTTAGCAAACGGCTATACTTATTTCCGCCACTCGCCTTCGATGAAGTAGCCCCACCACTTGTTTGAGATGATTGAGTTGGGTTACCATATTTTGCATAATAAAGATTATACAAACCTTCCAAAGATTCTTTAAAATAACTTTTTGACTTAGATGCAAAAGTATCGTCAAAAAACTCCAAATCCGTACTTATCGACTCGATAAGAAAGTCTACCCCGTTTACATTAAAACATGGATTTAAAGCGGCTGCACAAGTAATTATCGGTGGCATGTGTTGAAAATACTTCCTAAGTTTTTTCTTCATTGGTTTAATCATACATGACAATATACCCCCCTCAAGTTCATATTCGCTTAATACCGTACTCATGAAGAAAATCTGTTGAAGTACCAATGGAGATGTTGGGTAGTAAACCCCCGATAAAATTTCTGTGGCAGTGTTAAACACTTCAAGTAATTGGGTTAAAGATTGAATAATAACCCAATTTTCAGTCGGAAAATGATTACACCTATTCTTATTGGCCAAAACATCATGAAAATACGCCAAAGTATTTTGTTGTTTCAAACCACTTAGGAACATATGATAAGTGGAGTTCCATCGTGTTGGAACGTCCCAATTTGGTCGTAAACAAGGTTTCTCTGCATCTTTACAGATTTTAACATAGCGTTGTCGGGTTCTTGCACTTGATTTGAAAATATCTTTTAACATTGTCTTAAAAGACTCTCTTATTGCATCAATCGCGGGGACCTCTAAACCAGCTTACACAACCAAGTTAATGATGTGTCGGGTTCAATCCAATGTGCGGTAACACACATGTAAGAACCGGGCACCCCATGAGGAGCGGACCATACATCCGTTGT
>BQNB010033308.1:9147-34147 GCA_026074375.1 Tanacetum coccineum
AATGAAACACCGGTTTCATGCCCTCGTTGGAACTCAACATCTTTAAATCAAATTGACACAACTTTAAAATGGTTTTCAAAACTTGGAAAACCCGTTAGCACCGTGCTTAAATGGGTTCCAAAGGTTGTTGTCTAAATTCAATGTCGATGTTTGTAATCAAATGACAGATTACAACCCGGTCTTCAAATAAAAGGAAAGTGTACGCTTCAGTGCGCATTACCTTTAAAAGAAGAGAAATCTTCTTGTTTTGAGCAAAATTTATTCAAATTTTTCACAAAGATTTTCAAAATCTTTCAAAAGTTTGCTCATCAAAATGGCTTGTTATTAAATTTCAGATAACAACCCGGTTTTCAAATAAAAAAAAGTGTACGTTTTCGTGCGCTTTATCTTCAACAAAAGAGAAATCTTCTTTGTCCCGAGCAATTTTTTATAAAATTCTTTTCAACAAGTGCGCTCGGGACATACGACTTCTAAGTAAATGTCAGCTTAGGACTCGTTCTTCAAATAAAGGAATGTGTACATTTTTGTGCAACTATCCTTACAACGAGAAGTTTTCACCTTCTCGGACTTGAGTTTAGCTCAAGTAAATGCTTTTGAAAATGTTGAACACAATTTTTCAAGATTTTATCAAAAAGATTTTTCAAAATCTTTCAAAAAAATTGTGTGTTCAACACTCCCTTCTTTCGATACTTTGAAAATTCGAATAAATGGATCAAATTTTGAGGGGGGGTTTTTTTTTAAATCAAATGCCATTAATGTTGTTGGATATATCTCATAAAAGTCAAAATTTATGTATCCAAAACATTCAATGGATTCAAAAGTGGTTCTTCAGTGATATACCAAGGCATCTTAACTCTATCCCTCAATATAATTGCAGTGGCATACAAAATGAAGTGTTTTATTATTGAGGGGGAGTATAAAGGAAAATGTTTTGAACAAATGAATAATAATCGATATAAAAAATAGTTGTTGTCAAGCGTGTTTATATCGATCAACGTACAAATGGTGAAGATTGTGTCCGGTTATGACCGTTTCCTGAATTTAACATGATGATGAGTGAGCAATCTACTGACCATTCGTTTTAGATATCAAAATACTTTGACACAACTAGATTTTCAAATTTGTTTAGAACATTCTGAAAGGTTCCAAATCATAATCATGCTATATCCGTTTTCTCCCATGTGTTTTCAAAATCTCATATAGCTATTTTAATCCATTAATATCAAAAATATCTTATGGTATGCTATTTTTGAGGAGAAGAAAATTGGATTAAAATATGATCAAGAAAGATAAATGCTTAAGTGTGTGGAATAACAAAGTGATTTAAAAGACTCAATGTGCAATCAACTCTTTCCTCCATGTGCAAAATAATTTTGAAGCCACAATGCACATGTGTAGGGGGGGTATTTCTCAAAAGTGAAACTTTCAAAGTGTTAAATATTTTGATTTATATCAAACACTTTGATTGATTTTCAAAAGGTTTTATGGTTCTAATCTTAATACCCAACAACCAACTGCCTCACGATGATCAAAGAAGAAATAAGGTGGTAAGGTTAGGTATTATCCCATGATCCAACCAGAACCGGAGAGATCTACCCAGGGACATTCCATAGATAGAATATAGGTCCTTAGGTATGATGGAGTAGAATGTGAATGGGAATAATGTTAACTAAGGCATGAGTTATCATCGGAACAATCACAACAAGATGATAATGAGGACGCGTTAGTTTAACATTGAAGGGGTTGAAGAATGAAAAAGAAATGTATGGATAAAGGGTGAAAAGAAAGAAGCCCTCCACAAACTTTAGGCAGAAACCGGGTCAATACATAATCTATCGAATATCACAAAGATGATATTTGGTATTGAAGAAAGACATCATGGACCCAGTGATGCAATGCACAACCCTTCCCAGCCACTCAAGATTCTCTCAAAAGAATTCTTGTTTCATTGTCACGGAGATTAAATGCATAATCTATTGACATCTCACTCCGAGATTGTTGATATTGAAAAGGTGGCAGTCTGCTCCAGCCTCCGATCACTAAAACCAAAAAGCACTTATTGAGTCTAGAGCCAAAAGAGATCAAATCATAAATCTCACATAGGACACAAAAGTACATTTGTATTAAACATCAAAGATACAAAAAGGTACAAGAGTCGCTTATATGTCTATGTGACATTGCATGTCTTTGTGACATTGCGCGGAACATTCAATAGTGATACTTAAGTAAAGTATTCACAATGATGAATGGAAATCCTACCAGTGCTAACATCAAGCCAACGCTGAACGTAGGTCACTAATTTGAAAATGATTGTTTAATGATTCAATTAGTGTTAACTAGTAATCTAAGTGATCTAGTAGTTATCGTGTTTTTTCGAAATTTGTTTTCGAAAAACACAAACAACATTTCCTTGATTTATTCAAGTGAAGTGTTGGATTACCAAGGTTACTTATGATGTCACAATATTGATAAGGGGAGATTGTTGGAATTGAAGTTAGTAGTTGACTCTCATGCTTAGACCGCACTCCACACATGACTTCACTATCGAATATTCAGGCGTAACAAGATTATGATTATGTTTGATGGTCATCAAATGCAATCAGGGGGAAGAGAAGTGTTCAAGCTGGATATTTCGATAGAGTGCAACATTTAGGGGGAAGAAATGTGAAGTATGTGTATACGAATGGTTGTTTATTTGGGGGACACACTGCGGGACTTACTTGACTTGGAGTTATAGTTTCTTTTTTCTATAATATTTGTGTGAAGTCGGATGCGTACGAATTGTTTTTGTTAGGGGAAGCAATGAGAGAAGATACGTTATGTACAACAATCATCAACTCACATCTCTACTTTCACAAGCAAGAAAACTGTCATAATTCATACCTTCATATCTCATAATCAAAGTTTAAAGATACACTTCCATAACTCTGATAAATCAAAGAACTTCCTCAAATCATCAAGTTATTGGTCAAGACAAAAGTACTACATGAGGAAGATTGTAAGCTGTCAAGAAATTATTGGTAAAGATAAAGTTCCTACATGAGAAGATTGTAAGCTGTCAGAAAGTATGAGTATGTTGGGTTATGAACTTAAAAGATAAATCAAGAATGGAATTCACAGTAAAGAAGATGATTATGAAAAAGATCTAAAGGCAAAGGAAAAAAGGATAAGGAAAGATCAAATCAAAGATCACTAAAGCATGATTGTCACAACGAAACCACTATTACACAATAAGACTCAAGACAAACAAGCAGTAAAGTTCAAAGTCACAAGAGAGATCTCAATGATCATCCTTTAGGGGGAGATTGTTACGAATAAGAAAATGATGATCATTAATGCAATCAAAGAGAGATTCTCCAATATCGTCCGCGCGTTGGGGAAAGACTATATGCGGAATGATAAAAAGTGTCGATCTTAATTGAGATCAGTCCTTTAATAATTAGTAAAATACATATTGTGTAATAGGTTAGGTGAAAGGTTCATGACTAAAATAAAGTCTCTAAACCTGGCTAAATAGCCAAAGTCTAAAAGACAAGAGCACCTTGCTCATACTTGTAAAATGGGTATAAATACCCCTCCACCTCCTCATTAGTGAGGTGTGTCTTCTAATCTCATTCTAATCATTTTCTCTAATCCTCCTCCTCCCTCTTTCTCTCTCTACTTTCTAACTTTCTACTTTCTCTCTCTAGAATAAACACTCTATTGCTTATTGATCCTGAATTCAAGACCTAACATAATCTACTTGGGTTGCCATCCTACTCATCCCAACACACACCAAGACTCTAGGACTCTTTGTAAGTCGTGTTCAAGCTTATACACTTCGTATTTTAATTGTTTCTTTGATGTCTAGTCGTGTAGGTCATGTTAATTGGGTTATTTAATAAGCTTCGAAGCTTAGAGTCGATATACGTTGGGTATAATCCACTTGGGTTGCCATCCTAATCGTCCATATATATATATATATATATATATATATATATATATATATATATATATATATATACACACACATATAATCTATCTTGTGTGGTGTTAGAATACAAAGAAACGTGTAAAATGAGATTTAATGACAAGCAAAAGCTAAGCGTTTTTGTTTAAATGCAAGGGTGGACACCGACGTGAACACAAACTCTTACACACGAATTTTACAAAACTTATACGTAAACATTTCACGTAAACACGATATTATGGCTTGAGAAGAAGTATACTAATCGTTTAAACGCATGCATGTGATGGACACGACCCTTGTATAAGCTAAACGAACTTATTTTTGGTTACTAGGGCTATTAACGAAACTCTCATATTACTACTAATCGAAATGGACCACTAATGGGCCTCGTCAAGCCCAACGATCCGTTAACGGAAGTAAAGAGGCCCATAACTTATTATTAAGCTCATTCGAGCTTATTGAGGGGCTAATAACTTATTAGACTCGTGGATAGTAAGGAATACATGAAAAGAAAACTTAACAGAGCACAAATGAGTTCGTTAGACCCTTAATGGGCCTATTGGGCCCGACAGCCCACGTACGAACCAAACAGGCCCAACAGGCCAACCTCATGGGTCAACAGATTATTAATAAGCTCTTTGTGCTCATTGAAAAGCCTAATATGCTTATTGGGCTTACATGGACCCTAATGCACTTTAAAAACACAACCGGACCCTTAATGGGCTCGGCAGCCCACTACCGTGGCCAAACACGAACCCATAAACCACAAATAAGGTTGGACAACTTATTTGTGAGCTTATGCAACTTATTAAGCTTGTTATAAACCTAACAAAACAAATGGACCTAAATCGAACTAGTTTGAATATGTATAACCTTTATCGAGCTCTTAATGGACCTAAAAGCCCATTAACGAGGCTTATTAGCTTATGGAATATGCCATATAATAAAAACAGACCTATAAGTGCTTATTTAGACTATAAAATAAGTTGGATCATGTATTGAAACCCTAATGGACTTTTAAAAACATTCGGGCTAGAGTTATTGGGCTAACGAGCCCAACAGGCTCAAATAAGCTCAAATAAGCTCATCCAAGCTTAGTTTTTAGCAAAACAATTTCATATAAGCTTATATAAGTCAAATGAGAGCTTATGTACTTTTAAAATCTTAGTTTGACCATTTATTTGCTTAATGGACTCTAACGAGTCCAATAAGCCCAATAAGCTAAAATAAGCTCATTCGAGCTTATTTATAAGCTGACCCAGCTTGTATGACTTATTGGAATATAATAAAACCCCTTGCCACTTGTTAAAACTTAATTGGGATTAAAATACGACTTTTACAAGTTAAGGGATTAAAAGTGAAAATTTGTAAACTCGTCGGTTAAAACTGCCAAAACTGTTTTATAAAGTCCAAGGACTGTTTTTGACATATTTCAAACATAAGGTGCTGTTTTGGAATAACTTATATTAAAAGTATGACTTTTGTAAAGTTAAAGGACTAAAAGTGACAACTTGGAAAGTTAGGGGTTAAAAAGTGTAATATAACCAAACTTAAATAAAAGGACTAAAGTTGTCAAACTTAGAAACTTAAAAGTATGTTATAAAACTTAAATGATTTTATAAATACTTGAAGTGTCAGACTGGACTTAATATAATAAAAGTATTATTGTATTTAAAGTCAAGGTTTATCGGTGTATAAACTATCAGGTTAATAAATGTATATTTATTAACGATATCTATCCTTAGTCGTATACCTTCCCAAGAGCCAACAAGTAAAGACAAATACAATAAACGTGTGCACCGCCACACAAGTGATAACAGTATATATAAACTAGCAATTTATTGTAGTTTATGCATTAAGTCGTTAGCCTAAACTTGTAGACTAAGACTGGCCGTATTTACTTAGGTATTTGACGGTGTGATTCATTTGCCATACTTGGATATATTTATCATTCACAGAGGACTACCTACTCAGGTGAGTTCATAGCCCCATGTTTTACAATTATTTAAATGATTTACATCTTTGGGGTGAGAACATGCTTTGTTTTACAAATTGGACGCAAGTGTACATTTTATACTATGATTACGTGTTTGCCTAAGTAGCGATAACCCACTGAGCCCTTTTATCATGAACTATCAATTACTAGATTATTAATCGTGAGTGTAAAGAATAGATCTATTTGGGATTTGACTAGTCCCCATCTGGGTGAGTAGCACTCACTGTGCCGGTTTGCTGACAACAAATAGTAAACCATGTCGGAATTAGGATGTTGCGGTTAGAACATCATTCACGCAATTGTTGGCAATTTATTGGCATTCCATACATTCGAGCTCATGTCATAGCTTTGGAAAATGTAATTACTTTTTAATGATGTTTGCATTATGATGCTTAATCTACACTTGGAAATCTGCGGTTCCTACAATCGCTCTACCATAAACCAATGAATTCAACCAACTTTATGTTGACGTTCTTTAAGCATGTTTTTCTCAGGTCAATAAGGCACGAGTTGCCAAGATACATTGGGGGTCACTCTTTAGAGAGTCGCTACTAAAGATTTGGGTCGTATTACATTTTGGGAACATTTGTTATAAACCAAAATCTTTATTTATATTGTCGAACAATTTGAATTCGTGAGCTTATGTAATGAACAGGTATTTTGTTTATGTAACACCCCCAAATTAGGTCGCAGCGGAATAATGTATCCGGGAGCGTTGCTTCATAGATCAATAGCACAAGATATATGAACGACCACTATACATGTCGTTTTAATAAGATACATTGGGTTAAACAAAATACTTGTTCATTACATAAGCTCATGACTTCAAATTGTTTGACAATATAAATAAAGGATTTTGGTTTATAACAACTGTTCCCGAAAAATGTAATAGACGAAAACTTTAGTAGCGACATCTCCAAAGAGTGACCCCCAATGTATTAGGCACCTCATTCATTATTTGACCAGTAGAAAAACATGCTTAAAACGTCAAATAAAAGGTTGGTGAATTCATAGGTTTTATGTAAATCTTTGTAGGACCGCAAGTTTCCAATGTGATTATTAAGCAACAATTGCAAACATCATAAAAAGTAATTATGATTTCCTAAGCTACATGACACAAAGCTCGACATTAAGAATGAATAAAATTGCCAACATGGCCTGAGAAATGATTGTCGAACTCCAACCATCCTCAATCCAACATGTATACCGTTTGTTGTCCGGCAAACCGCACAGTGCTAGCTACTCATCCAAAACAGGACGTTCAATCCCATTAGATCTATTTAAAACAACGTCCCAGCATACAATCCAGTAATTGACAGTTCAAGATAATGGGCATAGTGGGTTATCGCTACTTAGGTGCAAAACACGTAATCATTGTAAAATATACACTTGTGTCCAATTGTAAAACAAAGCATGTTCTCACCCTAAGGATGTAAATCATTTAAATAATTATAAAGAAGGGGGGCTATGAACTCACCTTAGTAGGTAGTCCTCCGCGAATGGTAATTATACCCAAGTATGGCAATGAATCACACCGACAAATACCTAAGTAAATACGGCCAGTCTTAGTCTACAAGTTTAGGCTAACGACTTCATGCATAAACTATAATAAATTGCTAGTTTATATATACTGTTATCATTTGTGTGGTGGTGCACAGGTTTATTGTATTCGTCTTTGCTCGTTGGCTCTTGGGAAGGTATACGGCTACACACGTACAAGTATATGTATAAGTGTTGTTTATAAATATATATATATATATATATATATATATAATCGTGTTGGGTATCTATTCGTAAATCGTGTTTTAATTTGTATAATATCCGTTTAATATTATGACTAGTTCGATACGTTAAGTGTTTATAAAAATCATTTTGTTCGTAAAATATCCTTAGGTTTTCTATATTTACAAAAAAAACAGTCCTCATGTTTATGAAATTTGATTATTGACAATTTTAACCCCTTAAGTTCCCAGTTTTACACTTCTAGTCCCCTAACTTCCAAGAATTACATTCTAGGTCCAAATAAGTTTTGAAAAGTGACAAAAGGCTTCATTAGACTCCAATAAGCCATATAAGCTGTGACAGCTTATAAATAAGCTCGGATGAGATTATTTAAGCTTATTGGGCTTTTTGGGCCCGTTAAGGTCCATTAAGCATTCTAATGGTCCAATAAGGATTTCAAAAGCACATAAACTCTCAATAAGCTCCTTTAAGCTTATTGAAGCTGTTAAGCTACTTTTACAGTTTGGCTTATCCGTAAGCCAATAAGCTCTCGGTAATAGGCTTTTAGGCCTATTTTGAACTCGTTAAAGGTTTTTAAGGTGTGGCCTTATTTTCAAGAGATCCAATAGTTTATCTAAGTCTGTAATAAGCTCCATAAACTGCATAAGCTTACAAATAAGCTGTTCAAGCTTATTTAGCTTATTTGTGGCTTATGGACCCATTTTGGCCACGGTAATGGGTTGCCAAGCCCATTAAGGGTCCGATTTGGTTTCTAATATATATTAGGGTTCATATAAGTCCCACAAGTATATCAAATCTCTTAATAAGTTCAAGGAGCTTATTAATAAGCTGTGGACCCCACAGTTACGGCCTGTTGGGCCTGCTGTGGCCCAAATAGTGGAGCTGTTGGGTTTAATAACCCATTATTGTCCGTAACTATTACTAGCTCTAGGGTTCCATTAGGATTTTCGTTCAGTCCTCAAGTCTTTGTTAAGCACCCTAATTCCCTTATAAGCCAAAACCATAAGCCATGTTAACCCTTGGTGGGCTACATGGCCCAACAGTGGACATATACGTCCACTGTGGGTGCGTATGGTTTGTGTTCGCTCTACTAGTCAATATGCTCCTTCCTGAGCCAAGCCATCAAGTTATCATATAAATGTTTACGTGTGGTTTTCGTGCAAATCGTGTCCAAGTGTTAGAACTCCACATTGGTCCTTATACTCATGATAAAACGAATTTGATTAAGCTTTAGCTTGTTATTAAACCTTGCTTTGCACATTTTAACATAGTCTAGCATCACACATGATAAGTATATATACATATATGCATCGTGAACCATGCATGTTCATACTCACGTTAACTTGTTCCACACAAGTTAACGTGACCCATTTCGACTAACAAGAAAATATCAAGTAAGAATATGAATACGTATGAGTTAGACTCGACTTACAAGGAGTCCTAGCATCTTGTTTGGTGTCGTGGGAGTTGTGATCTAACCTGAATATATAACCCACTTCCTAGCTTAAACCCGTGGCTTATTTACTTTCAAAACCTTACACGAATCAAACCCTAGCTTCCTTGATCACACTAAGATAACCTAAGTTACTTGTTCAAGAGTGATGGTGAGATTATGAAGGTGTTTGTTCACGGCTTATGACCCGAAACAAGAGAAGGGAATGAGATGGTTTTGCTTGGAGAGAGTTTGTGTGTTTAAGAGTTGTAAGAAGTGTTAAGTGTCAAGTATGAGTGGGTTTATATAGGCTTAATATTAGATAGCTTTTCTAGTCTCTAATCTAAACCAAACGGTGCCCTAATAGGGTGGTTTCATGGTTTCTAGTTAAGCACTCATGGTTTTGTTAATACTCTAAGTATCACTCACATAATTGCACACTATCAATTATACAAGATTGCTTAGGATTTTGATAATCTTGAGTTTAAGTAGGGTGTGTGTTGGCAGTGGGTATCCAAGACACAAAAAAGATCTAATATGGTCTTTATCCTTTGGTCAATAGCTTCTTAATCACAAGTTTATAAACCCTAAGTACACTACATTAAGTAGTTAGATGTAGTACTTGTACTTAGCATGGATAATAGAAGATTTCTAGTTGTTTAGGACGCTTAGTCGTGTAGTATTAGTAGGGAAAAAGGGATTTGAAATCTCATGCAAGATATACAAGTACAATCTTTAGTTAGGAGATATTTGTACAAGATTTGCTAGACCTAGTTGTTTACACATGAGTATTATGTTTTAATCTAGTCACAATCGGCCTTCATGGCTTAATAACATGAAAACCAAATCATTTTTACATTTACGGGTTAAAAGTGGTTATTGGGTTGAGTCTAGGTAAGTCTAGGCATTTCCGGGGTGTGTCTAAACGTATTTTATTGCGAAACGTAAGCCTTTTACGTGACCAATAAAAATAAAATGCGCAAAGTTAATAATTATATTCCTAATAATTACATAACATTTGCTTGACGTAAATCTTAATTTATTTGGTGACCATTTACGTTGAATGATTATTTCTAGTCTACGCGATTTAGCTTAAAAGTTAAATTAAAAGTAAACGTATACTGGACTAAAACAAATAGTGAAGAATAATAAGAGTCGTAAAATGACCTGGAAATCTGAAATGTTACAGTCTCCACCCATTAAAAGAGCTTTGCCCTCAAAGCTTAAGACCTTGTAGTGGATGAAGATGCCCGATTTGTGAAGAGATGTGGGTATTTCTTTTTGAATGAATCTTCACGTTCCCATGTAAACTCAGGACCTCTCCTCGAGTTCCATCAAACCTTGACAATTGGGATACGGCTTTGCTTCAACTGTTTTACCTCTCGGTCTAAGATCTCTACGGGTTCCTCCATGAAACGGAGCTTATCACCAATATGTAGTCCTTCTAACGGAACGGCTAATGGTTCGTCGGAATAACATTTCTTCAGATTCGACACATGAAAAGTACTGTGAACCCTGCTCAACTCTTGAGGAAGTTCAAGTTTGTAAGCAATAGATCTAACCTTTTCCAGCACTTTGAAAGGTCCAACATATCTCGGGTTTAACTTCCCTCGTTTGCCAAAACGTACGACCCCTTTCTAAAGTGAAACTTTAATCATAACCCTATCCCCAACTTGAAATTCCATCGGCTTACGTTTCAAATCGGCGTAGCTCTTTTGTCGGTCACGAGCGGCTTGAATCCTTTGCTTGATCTGAATGACCTTCTCGGTCGTCTCTTGAACTAAATCTGGACCGGTGAGTTAAACTTATCCAACCTCGGCCCAACAAATAGGTGAACGACACTTTCGACCGTACAGTGCCTCAAACGGTGCAGCCTTGATGCTAGCGTGATAACTATTGTTATATGAAATTTCGACTAATGGCAAATGCTTAACCCAACCATTTTCAAAGTCGATCACGTAAGCACGTAGCATATCCTCGAGAATTTGAATAGTCCTCTCGCTTTGTCTATCCGTCTCCGGATGATAGGCAATGCTCATATCCAAGCTTGTACCCAAGGCCTTCTGTAGTGACTTCTAGAAATTTGATGAGAATCTAGGATCACGATCAGAGATGATTAAGACGGGTATTCCATGTCTCGTGACTACTTCCTTTATGTACATTCTCGCCGATTTCTCCATGGAATCAGTTTCTCTCATTGGCGTAAAGATTGCGGACTTTTTAAGTCGTCAAACAATTCAACCAAATGGGTCATAACCTTGCTACGACATAGGAGCTTGGTGACAAAATCCAATTTGATTGTAATCCCACTTCCATTGAGGTATCTCGGTTTTGCAACCAACAACCGATGGCCCCTTTGGTGTTCGGCCTTGACCCTAGCACATGTTAAACATTTGCGGACATAGGTGGCGATGTCGGCTTTCATATTGGGCCACCAATATAGCTTCTTCATGTCCTGATACATTTTGTATGAACCCGGATGGATAGAGTATTTTGATTTGTGGTACTCGTGCATGATCACAGTCCTCAAGTCACCATAACATGGCAGCCAACTCCTGCTGTTTAGGCATAGGGTTCCGTCGGCGCGCGGTTCCAATTTCTCCTCCCTGAACTTTTTTGGGTCTTTCGAATTTTCAACCAGTATACCTCCCACATCTTTAGTCTTGAGGTTTTCTGGTTTCCTTGCCTCGGTCTGAGCCTCCAAAATCTGCTTAGGAATATCTAACCCAATAGTCAGACTAAGCTCGACCCGCAGTGGCTCCTCGTTCATTCACTGCTCAACATCGGCATTCAATTGCCTTCCCCGGGTGATAATGAATCTTACAATTGTAATCAATGAGCAACACTAACCCATGACTACCTCATATTCACTCATTTTGGTCAAAGTATGTGTTTGTAATCTCTTGTAAATCTGTGAACACCGTACACTTGGTTCCATACAAGTAGTGCCTCCAAAGCTTTAAATCGAACACTACTGCACCGAGTTCCAAATCATGTGTAGTATAGTTCTTCTCATGAATTTTCAATTGTCGCGATGCATAAGCAATCACTTTTTCGTTTTGCATCAGTACCGCACCCAATCCTTTATGCGACGCATCGCAATATGCAATGAAGTTCTCAGCTCCTTGAGGGAGAGCTAAAACAGGTGCGCTACACAACTTATTTTTCAATGTCTGGAAAGCTGTCTCTTGTCTTTATCACCATCACCCCATTCAAAGGCGACCTTCTTCTGAGTAAGTTTGATCATTGGCTTCACAATTTTCGAAAATCCCTCAATGAATCTTCGGTAGTAACCGGCAAGACCTAAAAATTAACGTATCTCCATTGGAGTCTTAGGAGATGCCCAATCTTTTATGGATTCGATCTTGGCGGGGTCCGCGTAAATACCTTGACAGTCAATCACGTGACCGATAAATTGTACCTCCGGGATCCAAAATTCACATTTGGAAAACTTGGCGTATAACTCCTCCTTCCTAAGCAGTTCTAGAATTGCCTTAAGGTGTTCTTCATGTTCCTTCTTATCCTTTGAATAAATAAGTATATCGTCAATAAAGACAATTACAAACTTATCCAAGTATGGTTTGCACACTCGGTTCATGAGGTCCATGAATACTGCAGGTGCATTCGTAAAACCAAATGGCATCACTTGGAATTCGTAATGACCATACCGAGTCCTAAATGCCGTTTTTGGAATATCCTCTTCTCGTACTCTAAGCTGATGATAACCCGACCGCAAGTCTATTTTCGAATAAACACTGGATCCTTGTAGTTGATCAAACAAATCATCAATCCTTAGGAGAGGATAACGATTATTCACAGTCAGCTTATTCAATTCCTGGTAGTCGATGCACATACGGAATGATTCGTCCTTCTTTTTGACAAACAAGACCGGAGCTCCCCAAGGTGAGGAACTGGGTCTTATAAAGCCCTTGTCAGATAGTTCTTGCAGTTGTTCTGACAACTCTTTTATTTCGGAAGGAGCTAATCGATAAGGTGCTCGTGCTACAGGTACAGCACCAGGTATCAAATCGATTTGGAATTCCACTTGTCGAGTCGGTGGAAGACCCGACAATTCTTCAGGAAATACTTCGGGAAAATTTCGAACGATTGGTACGTCCTCAAGTCGCTTCTCTCCCGACTTGTCTTCAGTCTCCTCCGTAGTAACATGTGCCAAAAAGATATGGTGTCCTTTTAACAAATATTTTTGAGTCTTAGTGCATGAAATGATGTTCAAATGGGTCTCGTTTCCCCGATTGCTTCCGTCACCATAGATCAGTAAGGTTTCTTTTCCCCAGGGAATACGAACGATCTTCTGGGCACAATCAATGACAGCGTGGTACTTAGACAACCAATCCATGTCGATTATGACGTCAAAACTACCAAGTTCTACAGGCATTAAGTTGATGTTGAATGGATGGTTTAAGAAGTTTAATGTCAACCCTTGATGATAGTGTTTATCCTAATTATTTTCCCGTCGGCTAATTTCGACATCATAAAAAGGTCCTAATGTAGTTGGTGTGATATCAATTTAGGGAACCTAAATGTAGTAGAGAAAAAACTTCGAATCGCACCAGTATCAAATAAGATAGAAGCATAGCGGTTGTTTAGAAGGAACGTACTTGTAACGACGTTGGAGTCTGGTTTTGTTCCCGCATTACCCATCACATAAACCTTTGCTGGTGCATTGTCGTTCCCACGTTGATTACCAGGGTTTCCATTCTTCAACTTCGGGCCAGTTCCTTTCTGAAATGCCCCTAAACAACCACCTTATTAGCAAGTGCCAGAGTTCTGAGTTATTCTGGAGTTCCCACGGTTGTTATTATTACCATTGGGGCCAGAAATCCTACAGTCATGAGCCAGATGGCCAATCTTCATGTACTTATTACACCTGGGAGCACAGGGTCCTTTGTGGTGATAGTTTCATTTGGTACACAAGGGCAATGATCCCGTGTAATCCCTCTTCTCACCAGGCCTAGCAGTGTAAGCTTGCCCAGTGTTCTGCCTCTTGTTTTGTTGTTGGTACCCCTGATTGTTCCCAGCATTAAACTATATCTTTCTCTTCTGTTCAGCTTGCCTTTCAAAAATAGTGAGGACTTTTTTATCCATCTGATCATTAGCAAACTCAATTGCTTTCTCCATTGTCTTGGGTTGATATGACATTACATTTCATCGAATCATATCAGGAAGTCCACCAACATATTTCTCAACTTCTTTCGATTCCTCGTAGAACATCCTTTTGCACATCAATGCAAGCTCTTGAAAGCGCAGAGTGTAACTCGCGACATCAATACCTTTTACTTTTAGGTTCCAGAGCTCAACTTCTAACTTCTTGATTTCACCCTTTGGATTATCTTCTTCAGTGTCTTCCAATCCATAGCATAAGCAACATCTTGTGTAACAACCATCATGTGGGAGTTCCACCATGTTAGCGCATTTCCAAGGAAAGTGTAAGTAGCAAACTTAACTTAGTTCTATACAGCACAGTTGCTAATGTGGAAAACTGATTCCATCCTTTCAAACCATTGTGCGAACACAACCACTCCTTCGGTACCCTTAAAAGTAAGGGGCTGACAATTCAGAAAATCTTTGTACGTACACTCGTGCAGAGTGTGTGTACTTCCTCTAGTTCTAGTGCCAGAATTGTGGCTACCGTCGCCATGACCATTAGTGCTATTTCAAAAAGTTTCATGGTTAGCAAGTGTTGCAGACACTCTTGCTTTGATCAATTGCTTAACAGCAACAGCTGTCATTAGGGCAGCAGTGGCAGCAGCAGAGGTTCTTTTTGGTGGCATGTTGTTCTAAATCACAACAATATAAAACATGTGAGCTTTCATAAACATCACAACATGACGAGTAAAATATACATATAACAGGATCACATCACACAGTGATTATATAACATGACTAGGATCACAACACCTAACAGAATCGAGATCAACATGACATAATACAACACATCATATATAACTGGGAAAACATACATGATTGTCGGATACAATAATCGAAAAGTACAAATCCTACTACCGTGCTAGCTGGGTATAAAACCCATAATACTTAGCCGGCTAACATAATGATAGCTATGAATCTAACATGAAAATGTAACTCTAGGCAGAACTACCAGCGCCCTCGCGATCACCTGCATGAGTCTGATCTCTAGCTTGAAATGCCTAAATCTGTCCCAAGGCCGCTGACAACTGTCCCTGTAGTGACGAAACATGTGCAATCAATGTCGTCGTCAGTGACTCTTGTGAGGCGATATGATAATCTTGCATCTGGGTATGAGTCTTATATACTTGCATATCATAGTGAACTGTCATACTCAACCCAATGGAATGTGCCCAAGACTCTCGGGAAACTAGGGCCTCCTGATCCAATAGTCGTGCAGTCTCATAGTGAAACTGTCTATCCTCGGCCAATATGTCAACCCTCTGATATATCTGAGTCTGCCTGTCCTGAGTGTCCTCGATCACAACATAAATATCCTAAGTGTCCTGCTCCTGCACAGCAGCAAGCTTGGTCACCATATCATTGACCCCCTCAAGGGCCGTCGGTGCTACCTCCTTTACAGTCTCTTCCGGGTCTACCCAAACATCCCTAATGTCATAGCCGACCTCCTCGGTTCTCTGTCGTCTGACCTCGGCATCTATAGTGCCGATAAACCCATAATCCGCTCCATGACCTCCTGTAGGTCTAGGGGCAGCCGTCGAACTCTCTCCTACCTCGTACCTTGATGTGAGAGCAGTTAGACATAACCTCTTACGAGGTGGTAACCCGGCCTCGGAAGTGTCCTCCCTACAGTCGACTGGTGATATGAATGGTGAGGCTGGTAATGGTGGTAGTGGAAATAAGGGTAATGGTAATGATGTGGGTACAAGTGGTGGTAAATGTAGTGATGATGGTGAGGGAATCTGAGGTTGTGGAGATGATAGTGGAGTTAGTGGAGATGGTGGTGGAATAGGTAAGGCAAGAAGTCTCTCGACCTCTGCCTCAGATGGCAATAGTACAGGTGTCTGAGGTCTGACGGACATCCTAGCCGTATGTCGTTTAGGTGATGGCACATGTGTAGGTGCAGCCTCATCAGTCTCAAATGCCTCTGTATCCTCAGCTGAAGGAACAGGGTCAATAACAGGTGCAGCAGGAGAGTCGGTCAGAGCTAGGTGATCTTTCTCCTCCTCGTCATCCTCCTCAACCTCAAAGGGCTCCTCATCCTCATCACCTATGTCATCATCATCGTCATCATCATCGGAGGGATCGTTATCATCATCCCCTCCATCAGCAAGATAATCAGCATGATCCTCCTCGGAGTCCTCCTCCAGATCGGAGTCCGCCACATAGCCTGGTGATAGGGCTACGGGTGAGGCATCAGCGGGTAGAGGATGTTCCTCCATGGGTGCCTCATCATCGGATGGTACTAGGTACTCGTGGTACTCCGGCTCAGGTACGTATAGTACCTCGACAAGTGAAGGTGGGTGCTTAGGACCTGGCGCATAGTCCGAAGATGGCGAGGCTACCGGCTGCATACGGAGTCCATCGTATCCGTATACGATGACTCGCGGAGAACCTCCGTCCGACAGCTCCTCATCAGCTCCCTAAAATACCCTCCCTGGCTCAGAATCGGTGTAGACAGATGTGTAGGTAAACGCAGATGATGCCGAAGACATGACTGAATCTGTAACACTCAAATAGAGTTTACATTAGTACATATATAAGACTTATAATAATATACTTAATATATTATAAACACGTATGTGAATCATGCAGCATCTAGTACACTCAACTAATGCAACAAGTAATGTATGAATGAATGAGTGAATGAATGTCCCTTGAAAATCCCTTTGTATGATGCAATGTTTGAAAACGGTTATAGTCCAAGTAAAACGTATGACCTGGTTCTCTATAACCTTGGCTCTGATACCAATCTGTAATACCCCCAAATAGGGTCGCACATGTTTATTGTATTCGTCTTTGCTCGTTGGCTCTTGGGAGGGTATACGACTACACACGTACAAGTATATGTATAAGTGTTATTAATAAATATATATATATATATATATATATATATATATATATTTAATATTGTGTTTGGGTGTACAATTTCGTTACATCGTCGTTTTATTTGTATAAAACCGTTTAAATTAATGACTAGTCCGATACTTTAAGAGTTTATTATAAAAATCACTTTTGTCGAAAATATCCTTAGTTTCCATATTACAAAAAAACAGTCCTTGTGTTTATGAAATTTGATTATTGATAATTTTAACCCCTTAAGTTCCCAGTTTTACACTTTTAGTCCCCTAACTTCCAAGAATTACATTCTAGGTCCAAATAAGTTTTGAAAAGTAACAAAAGGCTTCATTAGACTCCAATAAGCCATATAAGCTATGACATCTTATAAATAACCCTGAATGAGTTTATTTAAGCTTATTGGGCTTTTTGGGCTTGTTAAGGTCCATTAAGCATTATAATGGTCCAATAAGGATTTCAAAAGCATATAAGCTCTCAATAAGCTCCTCTAAGCTTATTGAAGCTTTTAAGCTGCTTTTACAGTATGGCTTATCCGTAAGCCAATAAGCTCTCGGTAATTGGCTTTTGGGCCCATTATGAACTCGTTAAAGGTTTTTAAGGTGTGGGCTTATTTTCAAGAGATCCAATAGTTTATCTAAGTCTATAATAAGCTCCATAAACTGCATAAGCTCACAAATAAGCTGTTCAAGCTTATTCGTGGCTATGAACCCCATTTTGGCCACTAAGGGTTGCCAACCATTAAGGATCTGATTAGGGTTTCTAAAGTATATTAGGGTTCCCATATAAGTCCCACAAGTATAACAAACCCTCATAATAAGTTCAAAGAGCTAATAATAAGCTGTGGACCGCACAGTTTACTGGCCATTGGGCCTGTTTGGACCAATTATAGGCGTTGTGGTTTAATAAGCCAATTATTGTTCTGTTAAGCTTATTACTAGCTCTAGGTTCCATTAGGTTTTTAGTAAGTCCTCGAAGTCTTTGTAAGCCACCCTAGTTCCCTTATAAGCCAAAACCAATAATACAAGATAACCCTTGGTGGGCTACATTGCCCAACATGGACATATACGTCACTGTGGTGTAGTAAGGTGTGGTTCATGCGTTTAACCACAAACCGAACACTTTGAGCTTATTTGACCCACCTATGGCTCGTGTTTAACACATGAAAACGCTCTACTAGTCAATATGCTCCTTCCCGAGCCAAGCCATCAAGTTATCATATAAATGTTTATGTGTGGTTTTCGTACAAATCATGTCCAAGTGTTAGAACTCCACGTTGGTCCTTATACTCATGATAAAACAAATTTGATTAAGCTTTAGCTTGTTATTAAACCTTGCTTTGTACTTTTTAACATAGTCTAGCACCATACATGATAAGTATATATACATATATGCATGGTGAACCATGCATGTTCATACTCACGTTAACTTGTTCCATACAAGTTAACGTGACCCATTTCGACTAACAAGAAAATAGCAAGTAAGAATATGAATACGTATGAGTTTAGACCTCGACTTACAAGGAGTCTTAGCGTCTGTTTGGTTGTCCTGAGATTTGATCTAACCCAATAAATACACCCACTTCCTAGCTTAAACCCGTGCTTCTTACTTTCAAAACTTACACGAGCTCAAACCTATCTCCTTGATCACACAAAGATAACCTAAGTTACTTGTTCAAGAGTGATGTGAGATTATGAAGATGTGTTTGTTCGCAAAAGAGGGGGCTTATGACCCAAAACATGAGAAAGTATGAGATGGTTTTGCTTAGAGAGAGTATGTGTGTTTAAGAAGTTGTAAGAAGTGTTAAGTAGTCAACAGATGAGTGGGTTTTATAAAGGCCTTAAGATTAGATACTTTTCTAGTCCCTGATCCAAGAACCAAACCGTGGCCCTAAATAGGTGGTTTCATGGTTTCTAGTTAAGCACTCATGGTTTTTTAATACCTCCTAAGTACATCCCTATAAAATGCAAGATCATTGTACAAGATCCTTGAGGGATTTTGATAATCTTGAGATTTGTGTAGGGTGAGGTTGACCGCAGGTATCCAAGACACAAAGAGATCCAATGTTGCTTCTTTAATCATTTGGTCAATAGCTTCTTATCACAAGTTATAGAACCCTAAGTACACACTATTAAATTAGTTAGAAGAGTACTTGTACGTTAGAACATGGATAATAGAAGATTTTCTAGTTGTTTAGGAAGGACGCTTATTGTCGTGTAGTAATAGGAGGAAAAAGGGATTTGAAATCCTCATGCAAGATATACAAGTAAATCTTTACATTAGGAGATAAAGTTACATATTTAGCTAGACCTATTGTTTACACATGAGTATTGTGTATATAATCTAGCCCAAACGGCCTTCATGCTTAATAACACGAAAACCAATCATTTTGCGTACGGGTTAAAAGTGGTTATTTGGTTGAGTCTAGGTAAAGGTCTAAATAGGCATTTCCGGGTGTGTCTGAAACGTATTTTATTGCGAAACGTAAGCCTTTTACGTGACCGATAAAAATAAAACGCCCAAAGTTAATAATTATCTTCCTAATAATTACATAACATTTGCTTGACGTAAACCTTAATTTATTTGGTGACCATTTACGTTGAATGATTATTTCTAGTCTACGCAATTTAGCTTAAAAGTTAAATTAAAAGTAAACATGTACTGGACTAAAATAAACAGTGAAGAATAATAGGAGTCGTAAAATAACCTGAAAATTTGAAATGTTACAATTTAACCCAATGTATCTTATTAAAACGACACGTATAGTGGTCGTTCTCATATCTTGTGCTATTTATCTATGAAGTAACGCTCCCGGATACATTACTCTGCTGCAACCCTATTTGGGGGTGTTACATAAGGTGTTACAACTGCAGAGAAGAGGGTCATTATGCCAGCAACTGCACAGTAAAGCCAAGGAAAAGGGATGATGCTTATCTTCAAACACAACTACAGATTGCTCAAAAGGATGAAGCAGGGATCCAACTCAATTCTGAGGAATTTGATTTCATGGCTGCTGCAGGTGTCTATGATGAGATTGAGAAAGTAACTGCCAACTGCAATTTATAGGATAATTTTCAGCAACCATCTACATCGGGTACTCAGTCTGACAAAGCTCCCGTCTATGATTCAGATATCAGCTGAGGTACACCATTCTAAAAATTGTTATGATAATGATATATTCAATATGTTTACTCAAGAAGAGCAGTATACTGAACTACTCAAGCCCATTCCTGAACCACACCAAGTACAACAGAATGATAGTAATGTCATTTCTGCGGTTTCTAGTGTTGAACAAAGTGGGGGAACAGTAGAACAACATCCTGTAAATGTTGAGGAAACACGTGTTTTATATGATTCATTATATAATAATTTAGCAATTGAAGTTGAGAAAGTTAACTCGGTCATTCGCAAGTTGAGAGAAACTAACGCTGATTTGACCTTTGAGCTTGCTAGATATAAAAATCAAGAAAAATGTTTTGAAATCAATCAGGAAAAGTATAACAAACTTGAAAGGTGTTATCAAAAGTCTGTTTATCAAGAACAATGTCTTACTAAAAAGATAAATGCTCTCTATTTAAGTTCTGCTAAATAAATAACGACTTTGAATAAGGAAATTGCAAATATAAATAACCAGCTTTCAAAGGAAAAATCAATTGTTTCCTTCCTTCAAGAAGAAAGGAAAAAAGTTGAAGAATGATTTCAAAACATGTGAAGACGAGCTTCTTGATAAACAAATTCAACTTGAGAATAAGATAAAGGAATTAGATAATATTTTGGTTAAAACGGGTCAATCGATTCAAATGATGCACATGCTTTCACCTAAGCCAGACTCGTTTTACCACATCAAATAGAAAATGGCTTTGGGTTATCAAAATCCTTTTTATCTCAAGCAAGCTCAGCAGAAACAACAGAGTTTGTATAATGGCAAAGTGTTATTAGAAAAGCATGATCCTCCTGCTGTGTATGATTCGGAAGAGACACTGTAACTTGCTCAAGAGAGTCGTCTAAAAATGAAACTATTGAACAAAGAAATAAAACCGATAAATTATACTAAGATTAATCATCTTTTGGGGTTTTTTGTTTCTCAAACGGCCAAGTCACGTGAAGAGTTGTATTTTTCAAATACTTCCAAAACGGCCAATGTTTCTAACTCATTTTCAAAACCAAATGAAGAATTTTCGGATAATACTACACCAAGTATTGCACGAAAATTTTAAAATGAGGTAAAAAGCACCATTGTGACTCTTCAACGTGTTGTCAAACAAAAAATGACTTTGGATATACACAATTGGTCGTCTTCTGCTCACCAAAAGATTCACAAAATTGTAAAAGATGAAATTTTCCCTATCGTTAAACCAGATGACGCTAGCGTGCAAAATTGTTGACATCCAATAATAATTAAAAGAAGCAGCCAATTTGTTCAAGACTTTACATCTCTCTAGCAAAAGAAGCTAAGAATCTCTTGCTAATTAACAAGGCATTGGAATTTGAAATTAAGTCGTCTCTTAGAGAGTAGTTAGTCAGTCAAGAAATTATGTGCTATTGAGCAAAATCAATCAATAGTTAAATTCATCAAATCTCCAAACTAAGCTTGAACGTACGAAAGAACGATTTGAAAATTGTATCATTAAAAAGGAAAACGAATATGCTAAACTTTGGAATGATTGATACAAAAAATGTAAAGAATGCAAATATGACAAAATTTCGTACGATAAAGCTTATAATGACATGCAACAAAAGATCGAAAACGGTTTTTACAATCTTAGTTGGGGAGATCAAAGGGAAAAAGTAAAGGATACTACTCTGTATGTATCAAATACCCTTGATCCTTTGTCTCAGAAACTAAAGAATGAGAACGTAGAATTAGAGTTTCAGGTTTTAAAGAAAATGCTCACCTTAAGACCACATACAAGAACATGTTTGACTCTATCTCTGTGACACGAACTCAAACCAAAACAATAATTGACTCTTTGCAAAACAAATTACACGACACGATCTATGAAAATGCTAAGCTAAGAGCCTAGTTATTTGATAAGGTTTCTGAACAAAAGGACATCACTCATGGAACGAGTACGAATACTAAGTTTGCAAAGCCATCAATCTTGGGAAAACCACCTTCTTCCTCTAGACCAAAACTGTATGTTGTAACTCCTCTTCCTAAATCTAAGGCTATTCCCAAGATCGATGAGTCACATGCTTTGTCAAAACTAGTCACTAGACAACAACAAAAACTTCAATACGGTACCCACCCCCACATAATCAAAAGTTATGAAAAATGATAACGTGATTTCCTCAGGAATCTTTAGGATTAATCCTTTTAAAGCTTCTAGGGTAGACAACTTTATGCCTAACAAACATGTAAAAGAAAGCGTTAGGAACAAAACCGATCACTGTTTTACAACCTTATGTCATCATTAAAGGACCGATTTAATTCCAAAAATACTGGTTTCTCTCCTAAAGACGTTAAAAGCACTACTAGGACCAGAAGACCGCGGTCTAGGAACAATCTTAAGAGTTATGGTCCTTATTAAGTACTAAGGAGTAGTTGCCTCTCGAATAAGTTAGAGAAAATAGAAGAAACCCATAGGAGTTTACAGTCTTCTAACTATCCAGACCATACATCATCTGAATATAATAACATTAAGCTTGCTATTAGAAATGAAAAATATGAGGTAAATTGTGCAACAATTTAAGCAATTTATCTAATACCACTAAACCATACTAAGAATGTGTGCTTCAGTATGTGAATGGCATGAAATATACAAAGAAAAACCAAAGTGCTAATGTTTCAAATGTTGAAAATGAAAAGAAACATAAGCTAAAAGTCAAGAAACCTAAAAAGGTAAGGTCCAAAGAAAGACTTGCCTCACCTACAGCCTAAGTACAACCTAGATCTTGCCTTAGGTGGTCACCAACTGGAAGAATTTTTGACATTAACGGAAAAACAATTGCAACCGGTGAACCTGTGTGTCAATCTGACTGCTCTAAAGGAGATAATGCTAGTACTTCTAACCCTCAGGAACCTATCAACAAACGGTTTCCAAGTTCAACTTTCTCTATGACACGTTGTCAAAATTGGCTTGATACTCTGCTAATCCCATTGCTTTCCGAGTATAAACCAAAGGACAAAGAAAATCATGGAGACAATGAATGTGACATTTGATGAGCTTTCAGCAATGGCTTATGTACACTTCAGTGCATAACCCGAGCTTCAAATAAAGGGGAGTGTACGCTTCAGTGCGCTTTATCTTTAAAAAGAATAGAAATCTTCTTGTTTTCAAACCAGTTGAACATAATTTTTCAAGAATTTTTCAAAAGGATTTTTAAAATCTTTCAAAATTATGTGTTCAACACTCTCTCCTCATGTCACTTCAGTAGATATGATAGTCATGTCGTCAATGATAAGAGTTGGAAGTCTATTCGGTAATTTGTTCGACGAATTATTCAAATGGGGGGGTGGGAGGAAGAAAATCAAGAGTTTTGTTTCAAAGTCTTCCGTTGTTACTACTGTTGATGCATCCGATAAACGTCAATAAGAACAAGATTCAACTTCATCTACTTCAACTCTAGCAACAACTATCACTGTTGATGGAATCTTCGACTTGTAAATATTTTTATCTTTCTTTTTATTTTGATTTATAAATATTTTATTAAAAAAACAAAATATAAAAATATAAAAACTATAAAAGCAATATACAAAATTAGAAAATTTTAAAAATACAAAAATAATCTTCTTCGACATGTCTCTCGACAATCGATAACATTTGCACACCTAGAAATGTTTGATAAATATAAACACGGGTGAATAATGAAAATCGAGCGAGAGTTTTAAATGCTTTCAACAAGACCCTTTTACTTTTTCTCTTCGACTTCTAAGTAAAGTCAGCTTAGGACTGGTCTCCAAGAAAGGAAAACGTTTCATTATGACCAATATCCTACACCAATGGAAAGTTCATATCTTCTGTCGGTCATTGAGCAATGTCATATAGAACAATTCAAAGTTTTGAATGCTCAAGAGAAGCACCAAGAAAATGATAATTAAATTAAGATACTCTGACATCATTTTTTTTCCTTGAGCACTAATTTTTCGCAAGAAATTTTCCAAAAAGAAAAATTAATTCTTTCAAAATTATGTGCTCAACAAACTCCCACTCTAAGTTTTCACTCTATTCTATAATTGAGGGGGAGTATCATAATTAAATTGATTCTGCAAGCCACTCCTGTTCTCCAAACTTAGTTAGGCTCATAGTGAATTCGGACCATTAACTTGTTTTTTAATTCACTAATTGGTCAAAAATTGTAAACATATATCAATTTTAAGGGGGAAATAGTGATTAAATGTGATCAATAACGGATTAAAACGTAAAACGATCTTCAATCTATAAGTGCGTTCCCAAACCTCGCATGTGCAAAACTCTTTCATAATATGGTGCATATATGTAGAGGGAGCTTTTTGGTAACTCTGGAAACACTCAATGTGTCTCAAATGATTTCTCAGACACGTTGATTAATTTTTTATCAAATGGTTTTATGGATCTTCATTGGCAAATACCCCCAAGACCGACCAACAGTTTGTTTCTCAAAGAGATTTATAAAGAACGGTTAAGGTTAGGTATATTCGTTTCATGATCCAGCCAGAACCGGAGGGATCTACCCAAGAACACTCCATTAGATAGAGTAGAAGTCCTAGGTATGATTGAAAAAAAGGAGTAAAGTGAGAATAAGGGAATAGTGCCGACTGAGATGGAGCTAGTGCTGGAACAAACCCAACAAGGTTCTAGTCATGAAGTCTCGGTAAGCACTGAAGGGGTTGAAGAATGAAAAATAATTGTAAGGATAAAGGGTGAAAAGAAAAAAG
>BQNB010033308.1:39147-52444 GCA_026074375.1 Tanacetum coccineum
GAATTTTATTTAATCGAAAGGGTATTATCGTAAAAGGACATTTTCGATTTATTTTTTTATTTTTTAAAAAATCTCATTTTTATAAAAATACGTTATGATTCGGAACTATTTTTTTTTTGTTTTTTAGAGCATGCATGTTTTTAATAATGATTAGTACAATAGGTGTTTTTGATGATTTTTTTTTTTGAATAATTTTTTTTGCGTGCATGTTTTTCAAATATAAGGTCATATGTGTTTTTTTTATATAATGTAAATTTATAAGAAACCAAGAACATAAATGTTATACACAAAATTCGATATTGATTGAATTACAATTAAAATACAAATTTCTAAAAAGTAGAAAATACATGAATCGAATCGATCTATAGATGTGTAACACAAATAGACATATGTGCACACTCATTGTTATCAACATTTCAGAACTAGGACATATATGCACAACCTATATCAAAAAAACATTTTAGAAGACAGCACACAATGTGCACACTTCGTTTTCGAACATTTTCAGAGGCGGACATATGTGCCACAATCGTTGTTGTCATCATTCTTTTAGTTTAGTTAAACCTGATACAAAGAAAAGTACAAAAGTTAGGAGACCTAAACGCAAATCATATATGCACGTATAAAACATATATGCACAACCGTTTCCATTTACATTGTACCAACTTTGAAACACATATGCACGTATAAAACATATATGTATATTAACTTTGTAAACTCAAGCAATGATGTTACTTGACGAACATTTCAAATATTCTTCCTATATGAAGATACAAGGCTTACAAATATACAAGGCTAAATAAGTGTTACAAAGCATAGTGCCTTAAAATGTTTTTAACTGCTAATTCATTGTTCCTAAGAGGAACATATATGCTTTAGTTGTTCCCCGTAAGCTGGCAAAAATTGCTTTACATCGCATAAGCATTTAGTATGCAAACGCTACTTCTACAGGACATACACATGCCAAACACTTTGTTCTTATGTTTATAAACATAGCTATAACAACAAACACACATTATATCTTTCTAAATTACCTGGAGGATAATTATGATCCTTAAGTTGTTCAAATCATTAGTAAAAATCCATAGGTACTCACTACTTTAACACAGCCACATGGCTATAGTTCACCTCTTTATTTACAATATACAAACAGAAACAACATGTATAACTAACTTCATGCAATATACAACAACACGAAGACACCTTGAATGAATTAATACCACCCGCTAAATTATAAACCAGTACTAATAAAGTTTCTTTCGATAAACGTCGACATCTATTAACATGGATACTAGCAACATAGTGAGTTAATCTAATGTCCATATTATCCAGAATGTCTCTAACCAAATTCTAGAAAGTAATAAAAATAAACATAAAAACTGACGAAAAAAAATGTGACACGAGAAAATTAAAACTGAAACATAGCAAAAATTAGGTATACAAAAACTACACCTAAAGCAAAAAAATGCAATATCGATTTTCAACACATAAAAATTTAATCAATAAACATTCTATTAATTTTTTTTTTAAAATAACCATTAGATTGAGGCGTTTGATTATGATGAACCTGTATAGGGTGGTGGTCGACGTGGCAATGAGATACTACTCAATCAATCACTACAAAAATGCAGACGATAATCATCGAGCCTTTTCAAAACAAAAAAACCACATAAATGAACCATATGAAATCATCTTAAAATAAAAAAAAATATAAAACGAGTTGTAGAATCGAAAGAAATAATTGAAAACTAATTCGTACCTTTGATCAAAACCGCAACTTATACAAGTTGTATGAAAGAGGCTGTACGTTTTTTTTAACGGTATTCAGTATATAGATCGGATATGCTTCTTTATTTTTTCAATCGAACAAATGACAAGAGAAATAGGTTGTGAAGCATAGGGGCGGAAGTTTTTTGGGTGAAGAAGAAGAGAGGCGGTAGTTATTGGGAAGAAGAATGAATCGTGTATTTTTTTTACCTAGTTATTATTATTAATTCTTTAATTAGTAGGACATTTATTAATAATAAGATTACTATAATACCCTTGTGCTTTACAAATAATAACCAAATCTTTTAACTAATTACATTAATGGCACAAGTCATCTCATCCATTGATTAAATAATCTAATGGTTTATATTGGTTCTCGCAGTTCTCGCATTTAAAATGGTGCTGAAAATAAAGTCACACTATATATATATATATATATATATATATATATATATATATATTCATATAGAGTAGGGATCTAGTGAGAAGTAAATTAAAATAAGAAGTGGTGAGAAGTAACTAAAATCACACATTTGAGATGCAACGACTTTCATTAGATGCATTTCTATTCATCTAGATGCACCATATAGAGTTTCGAAAGTTAATTTGATGCGTAGATGGTGCAAAATTGATTTCATGATTTTGGCACATGAAGAGGACCAAAAAAGAAAGAGAAATAATGAAGATGCATCAAAAATACCGTATATGCATTTAATTAAAAGCCTAAGAAAAACATTATATGCATTATAATGCATCTAAGATTATAGAGATGCATCTAAATTAAGTCGCTGCCCTCTCGATATGCGGTTATAGTTACTTCTCCTATCCTTCTTATTTTTAAAAAAACTCTCATTTTGATCCTATATATATAATATATATATAAATATATATAATAATATATATAGGAGGGTTATATTGGTGTAGTACTTAAAGTTGTTAAAATGAGAAGTGATTTTAACCATATCTTCTTTTCTCGTTGTTTGCTCTTGAAGAGAATAAAGACATATCGGTTTGCTGATAAGATGATATAACCGTCTATCTCCTCTTCTTTTCGATCGGCATGTCCGGGAGGTGTAGAGTTCACAACAAACTTTGATCACTATCGTTATTACTTGATACGGTCATTTTAACCTAATATGGATGACAGATGGTTTTGGGACTATAAATGGCGATGGTGTTTTTCCCAAGTCAAGATTTCGAATCTATGTTGATGAGCGCTTTACTCCCTAAAATGGAATTCCTACTCGATGGATTAAAAAGTAAACCGATTAAGTAAACGTTTTGCTTGAAACTTTTATCTCGATCGTTTTACCTACAAGATCGAATATTGTCTCATAGAATGTCTCGCATTTCCGTCTATGGCTTGTCCTCTTTGTGATCACGGTGCTCGAGATTCCTCCCAATTATTTCTTCGGTTGCTGTCTGTGGCGAAAGATATTCAGAAGTTAATTTGTAATGGTGGAATATGGATGTAATTTTTATGAGACGTACTAAGATTGGCTCTCTGTTTCAAAATCTATTCCGATTAGGTTCTAAGACGAAAGAGTTGTTTGAAGGCGATATTTAGGTTCTGGTGGAGCCTTTGTAACTTATCAGGAACCAATATCCTTTTTGCGTCTCCAATTCCCAAAAGGATGCTATTTTTCGACAAAATATTGGTTTTAACGCTCTATTATTGGTGTGTATGCTAGATGTAATAGAACTTTGAATTGGTAGTTCTTCAACACTCTTTTTTGATTCCTTTGTAATTTACTAGCTCCTTTCTAGTCGTTCTAATAAAGTCGCCGTTCAAAAAAAAATATATACAACATGGCATAAATCTTATACAAAAAAAATTGATGTATAAACCACTATAAAAGAACCTTGAATACGTAACCATATTATAGCTGATACATTATTACAAATTTTTGTCCTCACAAAGAGACAATTAATAGAAAAAAAACATTTATTCGCAAGTTCAGTGATACAGCTCTTACAAGTTTAAATCTGAGATTAACAAATAATTATAAACTATTATAAACAAATGATACACAAGGAAACCAGTAAAATTAAAAAATCGCTAACCAACTGCTCGTAAAACCACGAACCAAAACCTTTAACACAACTCGTACATGAACCAACAACTCGTACATGGACCATAATTAATTAATTAATGTGACATTTGTCCAATTTTTATTACTTCTCACTTTAACAACTTTAAGCACCTACATCATTTTAACTAAATTCTATACACACACACACACACACACGCGCGCGCGCGCGCACACACACACACACACACACACACACACACACACACACACATACATACATATATATATATATATATATATATATATATATATATATATATATATATATATATATATATATATATGTGTGTGTGTGTGTGTGTGTGTGTGTGTGTGTGTGTGTTATGGTGTTGCGCGCGTGCGCCTCGCGCGTGATGTGGTGTGTGTGTGTGTATAGAATTTAGTTAAAATGGTGTAGGTGCTTAAAGTTGTTAAAGTGAGAAGTAATAAAAATTGGACAAATGTCACATTAATTAATTAATTGTGGTCTGTGTACGAGTTGTTGGTTCATGTACGAGTTGTGTTAGAGGTTTTGGTTCGTGTACGAGCAGTTGGTTCGCGATTTTTAATATTACTAGTTTCTTGTGTATCATTTGTTTATCATAGTTTAATAATTATTTGTTAACTCAGATTTAACTTGTAAGAGTGTATCACTGAACTTGCGAATAAAATGTTTATTTCTATTAATTGTCTTTTGTGAAGAAAAACTATGTATCATATGTATCAGCTATAAATGGTTACGTATCAAGTTTTTTAGTGGTTATACATCAATTTTTATGTATAAGATTTAATGCCATGTATCTACTATTTTTTTTGAACGGCGACTTTATTAGAACCACTAGCAAGGAGCTAGTAAATTACAAAGGAATCAAAAAAGGGTGTTGAAGCCAACTAACCCAATTCAAAGTTCTATTACATCTAGCTACACACCAATAAAAAGAGCGTAAAACAATATTGTCGAAAATAGCATCCTTTCGGGGAATAGGAGACGCAAAAAGGAATTGGTTCCTGAAGTTCCAAAGGCTCCACCAAGAAACCTAAAACACGCCTTCCAACACCTCTTTCGTCTTAGAACCTAAACGGATAGATTTGAACCAAGAGAGCCAATCTTCGTACGACTCATAAAAATGAACATCCAAATTCCACCATCTACAAATTAACTTCTGAATATCTTTCGCCACAGAGCAACCGAAGAATAAATGGGACGAATCCTCGAGCACGTGATCACAAAGAGGACAAGCCAAAGACGGAAGCGAGACATTCCTACGAGACAAATTCGATCTAGTAGGTAAACGATCGAGATAAAGTTTCCAAGCAAAAACGTTTACCTTAATCGGAATACTTTTAATCCATTGAGTAGGAACTTCCATTTTAGGGAGAAAAGCCTCATCTAACATAGATCGAACATCCTTGACTTGAAAAACACCATCGCCATTTAAGTCCCAAAATCATCTGTCATCCATATTAGATAAAATAACCGTATCAAGTAATAACGAAAGCTGATCAAGTTGTTGTGACTCTACACCTCCTCGGACATGACGACGAAAAGAAGAGGAGATAGACGTATTCATCTTATCAGCAACCGATATGTCTTTATTCTCTTCAAGAGCAAACAAACGAGGAAAAGAAAGATATGGTTAAAATCACTTCTCATTTTAACAACTTTAAGCTACTACACCACAATAACCCTCCTATATATATATATATATAGGATCAAATGAGAAGTTTTTTTAAAATAAGAAGGATAGGAAGTAACTATAACCGCATATCCGAGATGCATCGACTTAAATTAGATGCATCTCTATAATCTTAGATGCATTATAATGCATCATAATGTGTTTTCTAGCTTTTAATTATATGCATATACGTATTTTAGATGCATTTCATTATTTCTCTTATTTTTTGGTCCTCTACATGTGCCAAAATCATGAAAATCAATTTGCACCATCTACGCATCAAATTAACTTTCGAAACTCTATATGGTGCATCTAGATGAATAGAAATGCATCTAATGAAAGTCGTTGCATCTCAAATGTGTGATTTTAGTCACTTCTCACCACTTCTTATTTTAATTACTCCACTAATCCCTACTCATATATGAATAAATATATATATATATATATATATATATATATATATATATATATATATATATATATATATAGTGTGACTTTATTTTCAGCACCATTTTAAATGCGAGAACTGCGAGAACCAATATAAACCATTAGATTATTTAATCAATGGATGAGATGACTTGTGCCATTAATGTAATTAGTTAAAATATTTGGTTATTATTTGTAAAGCACAAAGGGTATTATAGTAATCTTACTATTAATAAATTCCCCATTAATTAAAGAATTAATAATAATTAGGTAAAAAAATACACGGTTCATTCTTCTTCCCAATAACTGCCGCCTCTCTTCTTCTTCACCCAAAAAAACTGCCGCCCCTATGCTTCACAACCTATTTCTCTTGTCATTTGTTCGATTGAAAAAATAAGAAGCATATCCGATCTATATACAGAATACCATTAAAAAAAACGTACAACCTCTTTCATACAACTTGTATAAGTTGCGGTTTTGATCAAAGGTACAAACTAGTTTTCAATTATTTCTTTCGATTCTACAACTCGTTTTATATTTTAAGATGATTTCATATGGTTCATTTATGTGGTTTTTTTTGTTTTAAAAAGGCTCGATGATTATCGTCTGCATTTTTGTAGTGATTGATTGAGTAGTATTTCATTGCCACGTCGACCACAACCCTATACAGGTTCATCATAATCAAACGCCTCAATCTAATGGTTATTTTAAAAAATAAAATTAATAGAATGTTTATTGATTAAATTTTTATGTGTTGAAAATTGATACTGCATTTTTTTGCTTTAGGTGTAGTTTTTGTATACCTAATTTTTGCTATGTTTCAGTTTTAATTTTCTCGTGTCACACTATTTTATCGTCAGTTTTATGGTTATTTTTATACTTCTAGAATTTGGTTAGAGACAAGTCTGGAAAATATGACATTAGATTAACTCACTATGTAGCTAGTATGCATGTTAATAGAGTCGACGTTTAATCGAAAGCAACTTTATGTAGTACTGTTATATGTAGCGGTGTATAAATCATTCAAGGTGTCTTCGTGCTGTTGTATATTGCATGAAGTTAGTTATACATGTTGTTTCTGTTTGTATATTGTAAATAAAGAGGTGAACTATAAACATGTGGCTGTGTTAAAGTAGTGAGTAGTGACCTATGGATTTTTACTAATGATTTGAACAACTTAAGGATCATAATTATCCTCTAGGTGTGTATATAATTTAGAAAGATATAATGTGTGTTTGTTGTTATAGCTATGTTTATAAACATAAGAACAAAGTGTTTGGCATGTGTATGTCCTGTAGAAGTAGCGTTTGCATACTAAATGCTTATGCGATGTAAAGCAATTTTTGCCAGCTTACGGGGAACAACTAAAGCATATATGTTCCTCATAGTGAATTAGCACTTAAAAACATTTTAAGGCACTATGCTTTGTAACACTTATTTAGC
The DNA here is from genome assembly GCA_026074375.1 of Tanacetum coccineum. Classification (NCBI taxonomy): domain Eukaryota; kingdom Viridiplantae; phylum Streptophyta; class Magnoliopsida; order Asterales; family Asteraceae; genus Tanacetum; species Tanacetum coccineum. The sequence continues at coordinate 46,532 of BQNB010033308.1, forward strand.
CTTGTATATTTGTAAGCCTTGTATCTTCAGATAGGAAGAATATTTAAAATGTTCGTCAAGTAACATCATTGCTTGAGTTTACAAAGTTAATACATATATGTTTTATACGTGCATATGTGTTTCAAAGTTGGTACAATGTAAATGGAAACGGGTGTGCATATATGTTTTATACGTGCATATATGATTTGCGTTTAGGTTTCCTAACTTTTATACTTTTCTTTGTATCAGGTTTAACTAAACTAAAATAATGATGACAACAACGAATGTGCACATATGTCCGCCTTCTGAAAATGTTGAAAACGAGTGTGCACATTTGTCTGCCTTCTAAAAATGTTGAAATAGAGTGTGCATATATGTCCTAGTTCTGAAATGTTGATAACAATGAGTGTGCACATATGTCTGTTTGTGTTACACATCTATAGATCGATTCGATTCATGTATTTTCTACTTTTTAGAAATTTGTATTTTAATTGTAATTCAATCAATATTGAATTTTGTGTATAACATTTATGTTCTTGGTTTCTTATAAATTTACATTATATAAAAAACACATATGCACCTTACTATTTGAAAAACATGCACGTCGAAAAAATTATTCAAAAAAAAAAATCTCAAAAACACATATGTACTAAATCATTATAAAAACATGCATGCTAAAAAACAAAAAAAAATAGTTCCGAACATAAAGTGTTTTTATAAAAATGAGATTTATTTAAAAAATAAAAAATAATATGAAAATGTCTTTTACTATAATACCCTTTTCGATTAAATAAAATTCTTTAATATTAAAAAAATATGACTGGTTTTGAAGTGTATATATTATATTCATAATATATAATATTATATGTATATATATCATGAGATATATATACATTATATATATATATTATATGGTGTGTGTGTGTATATATATATATATATATATATATATATATATATATATATATATATATATATATATATACACACACACACACACATTATATATAACATGAGGCATTTGACCATTTTATGCCACATCATGGATGCCATCTCATTACATTTTTTTTAAAATTTTTTTGGTTAAATTCTTTTTTTATTTTTATTTTTTTTGTAAAATTTGTTTTTCCAAAAAAATTGTAGCCTACAAGATTTGAACTTGAGTTGTTTGTAATATTAACAAATCACTCAACCACTAGACTAGGTGATTTTTTTAATTATATCTTGCAACTTAAAATATATAAGGCCATGCAAAAGATAATTACTTCTATTTTACTGATTCTAAAATTCGGTATATATTTTAAATATTGCTCTCTAATGCCTTCGTGGTTTGACATTCATAAGATACCTATCACAGCTGTAAGCTATTTTCCAACCATATAGATTCTTAGTTAACATATCATTCATCTATTAGTTTCTGTCGTTCAAAAAAAAATGTATTACTTTCTGATGCTTTTATTTTTGACACTTATGGTTTAATATTCGTTTTTTATTTTAGTGCTTAGCAAAAAACTTTACTTGTGCCCTATTCGTGTTTATTACCTACAAGAGTTCTGGTCTGGGATTTTGTTTCGATCAAGTTATTAGGGTTTCGCTATTTTGGTTTTAGAGTTTGGTTGTGCAACTGAATTAGGGTTTCTAGGACTATAAATAGCGTAAGTTCTCATCTTCTTCAAACTCTAATGAACCACTTAAAAAACAGGTAAGCGAGTTCTGTGTATGTAAAGTTGAAGTTCATATTTTGATGATTGTTTCTTGTCATTTATGTAGTAATTGACAAAAATATGCAGGTTGATCCAAAGGTGGGTAAGCGAGTTATGTGTTTGTAAAGTTCAAGTTCATATTTTGATGATTGTTTATTGTCATTTACATAGTAATTGACAATACTATGCAGGTTGATCCAAAGTTAAGAAATTATATTCAGTTTCTCGATTCCCATATCGTTGTGTTGATTTTGGTATTGCCGAACAACATGCTGTGACTTTTGCAGTAGGTCTAGCAACAGAAGGTCTTAAGCCATCTTGTGCTATCTATTCATCATTTCTACACGGAGGTTATGATCAAGTGAGTACTTGGTTTTCACTTTTAATGAAATCTAATAACCGATAACTGATAGCTGACAAGTAAGTTTCATGACATTCAGGTGGTGCATGATGCTGATCTTTAAAAACTACCTGTTCGGTTTGCGATGGATAGAGCTTCGTTATTTTGGTTTTAGAGTTTTGTTGTGCAACTAAATTAAGGTTTCTAGGAGTATAAATCACTTAAGTTCTCATCTTCTTCAAACCCTAATGAACCACGTAAAAAACTGGTAAGCGAGTTCTGTGTATGTAAAGTTGAAGTTCATATTTTGATGATTGTTTCTTGTCATTTACATAGTGATTGACAATAATATGCAAGTTGATCCAAAGGTGGGTAAGCGAGTTCTGTGTCTGTAAAGTTCAAGTTCATATTTTGATGATTGTTTTATAGTCATTTTCATATTAATGACAATACTATGCATTTGATCCAAAGTTAGAATTTATATATATATTATATATATAATTAAATATAGTATATAAATGGTGTGTGTGTATATATATATATTGTTTTATATATTATATATATAATATAAATATATAAATAATATATATATAAAATATAATAGTATATATATATATTAATAGAATGTATACACATGTATGTATGTTATATATATACATGTTATGTATGTAATATACACTGTATGTACGTATATATAATGTATGTACGTTATATATATAAAATATTTATGGTAATTAATATATACAAGTATGTACTTAAACATATATATATAATATATAGTATATATATATATATATATAAATATAAAATTAAATATATATAAATATAAAATATATATAAAAATAATATATATATATATATGTGTTATGTGTGTGTGTGTTGTTGAAAGCACCAATTGATAGGGACCAATTAGAGGAGGTCAATCTCCTAAAGATAGATAGCTAATTGAGTTAGCAACTCTCCAAGAAATTAAGAAAGGAACAAGACTAATTTAACACATTTTTCTTCTCTGATTTTCTTTCATAAACAAGTACACACATATATATATAGGGAAAGATACAAGCAATGCTATCCTAATATTAAGGAAGATAAAGGTAAACGTGGGGACGAGTAAAAGAATAGACTAAACGTGCATGGCTACTGGAAGCACTAGTTCCTAAATTCATGCATGATAGTATATGGGATAATGCATGGTTGAATTATTCCAACTAGACTTGGTCTTTAACTTCAAGCACGTATCAAAGCATATGATTAATCAGTAAATGAGTGCTTTTGAGGGATGTGCTATCATCTCAATCCTAACTGTTACATGTACTCATTATCGGGTTAGGTTCTCTGTGAAAGGTTAATTGACATCAAAAAAGTGCATCATCGCGTCATGTAGACACTGACAAGTTTTATTGAAAAAAAAACCAATGGAATAAGATCATTAATTTTTTATGGTACGGAGGTTCACTTACGCCGACTTCCGGGCTATGCATAAAGATAGTCGCTCTGATATTAGTTGAATAGCAATATCAAGTTGAAAACTATATCTTGCTTACTTCTTGAATAGTAGAACCATAATAATCATAATAATTACTCCAGTGAGTTAGGATCAAATGAGAAGTTTCCTTAAAATAAGAAGGATAAGAAGAAAATATAAACGCATATCCGAGATGCACCGACTTAAATTAGATACATCTCTATAATCTTAGATGCATTATAATGCATCATAATGTGTTTTTTAGCTTTTAATTAGATGCATATACGTATATTAGATGCATTTCATGATTTCTCTTGTTTTTTGGTCCTCTACATGTGTCAAAATCATGAAAATCAATTTGCACCATCTACAAATCAAATTAAATTTTGAAACTCAAAATAGTGCATCTAGATGAATATAAATACATCTAATGAAAGTCGTTGCATCTCAAATATGTGGTTTTAGTCACTTCTCACCACTTCTTATTTTAATTTACTTCTCACTGGATCCCTACTATATATATATATATATATATATATATATATATGTGTGTGTGTGTGTGTGTGTGTGTGTGTGTGTGTGTGTGTGTGTGTGTGTGCACTTGTCTACTAACTTTGTTTTTCTTTGAGATAACATATATAATAAAATCCAAAATATAAAAGACAAAATATATCTATCATGTTTGAGTTGGGTGTGTTGTGTCACTGTGTCTTCCATTCTCTATAATCTTTGATGCATTATAATGCATCATAATGTGTTTTCTAGCTTTTAATTAGATGCATATATGTATATTAGATGAATTTCATAATTTCTCTTGTTTTTTGTTCCTCTATATGCTGCCAAAAAATCATGGGAAAATCAATTTGCCCATCTTACACTTCAAATTAACTTATCGAAAATCAAAATGGTTGATCCTAAATGAAGAGAAAATGATCTAATGCAAGTCGTTGCATCTTAAATGTGGTTTTTTAGTCTTTGCACCACTTCTATTTTAATTTATTTCTTACTTAGATCCTCTACAAGAATATATATATATATATTATATATATATATATATATATATATTATATAGATATATATATATAATATATATATATATATTATATATTTTAACGTGTGTGTGTGTGTGTGTGTGTGTTAGATGATATAATTTCAACACCATAAACACAAAATAAGAGAAAAATTTTTAGAGAGAGAAAGACAAAGAAAAAAATGGTTACTTGCTAAGAAAATAAAATGAGAAGCAACACCCTTCCTAACATGCTAGGAAGGGGTATTTATAGTACATGGAGTGTTTTAACCCTACTTGGGTTGTTGGGCTTTGTCTTTGGGCCGAACCTATTACACATGGGCTTTAAGCCCGACAACTAGGCCCAATTAGCTTAAATGAATTCCCGTAAACTATGTTTTTCCTATACAAGGCTCGGGATTGATAATGACCATCACTTTACTAAAAACACGGCTAACAATCTCCCCTTAAGGGGTGGTCATTCAATTGTGGATCCTTCTTGTGACATCTTGAGTCTTGGAGCCTTGTGTTCTTGGGAATTATTTTGAAGTTCTTTTGCATGCTTGTGATCTAGGATCAGGGAGATTGTTAGCAAGCTTTCAAGATGATGCAAAGTATGAGCATGTTGGTCAAGACACAAGATCGCAAGGTGGCAAAGACGATCAAGACGGAAGGATAAAGATTTAAAGATCTCGGACGAAAAAGACAAAGTCAAAAGACAATGACAAAAGGATAAAGATTTAAAGATCTCGGACGCAAAGACGAAGTCAAAAGACAATGACAAAGGCTCATAATCAAAGATCACAAAGCATGAAGGAACAAGCCTACAACGTAGACAGAGACAAAGATCACAAGAGCTTAACGACAAAAGCAATCTCATTGATCTCATGAAGGTGTGTCACAATGAACTCACTTCGGGGGAGATTGTTAGCCTCAAAATAATGAGTCGAACAATGGAAGTTCGTTCATAACTATAATGGGAGATTGTTCGACTCATTAATTTGAGGCTAACAGTGATAAACAGCAGATATAGACGAATATGGCTTTGTCATTCGTCTTGAGTTCAGTTACATTAACCTCCGGTTCCGTGAGGACCGTTTTACAGTATAAATATTGTACCTGTAATCAGGTAGGTTCAATTTAGAAGAACCTCCTTGACAGGGTTTCCAACTCAAAGTATTAGATCCTCTAACGCGATTGCATTAGATTCATCGTACTTGCTTGTTCTTATTACCGGAACGTCTCAAAACAAACAACACGGTAAAAGTGAATCAGATACTTACTATCTTTCTGATTGAGTCGTCAATTCATATACTGGACCAAAATTGATATCCAATTGACACAAGCTTGATTCATTTAGAATCTCGCAAGTCACCTATCAAGAGCTTGTTTGATGTTGGCTCAATAAGGATTTCCA
>BQNB010033309.1:0-52442 GCA_026074375.1 Tanacetum coccineum
ACTTTTTTAAAAAAAGTTTTCTTTTTATCCTTCTCACGGATATTTGTCTTTTTATTTTAACTTTCCTCTATATATATATATATAGAGATGTGACAAGGTTAGTATGTCGTTGGTGAGACTTCGATTTTCACTCTTTTAATTCGTATACAGATTGGCAAGGTTGGTTCAAACAGTTACGCCTTGGTGCTAAGTCTAAAGAAGTGTTAGAAGGTGTTTTTTACGTCTCTTGGTGAAGTTTATGGAATTTCAGGAATCACCTCCTTTTTGCGGATTCTAATCCTCGTAAAGATGCTATTTTCGATGAGATTGTCTTACGGTCGTTTAATTGGTGTTTAGCTAGAGGTAATAGAACTTTGAATTGGGTTAGTTGGCTTCAACACACTCATTTGATTTCTATGTAATTTTCTAGCTCCTTGCTAGTGGTTTTTAATAAAATTGCCGTTCAAAAAAAAAAGTTGGAAAAACAGATAACGTTTACATGAACTCCCGAGGACCATGGGCAGAGACATATGTGGGTGCGGTAGACATGTCTCTCTAATGAAAAAAATTGTAGTGTAAAATTTTTATATTGATTGGTTATTTTTGTAATTTACCCCTTAACGATCTAATTTGCAGTGTGTTTTTTAAAAGATTATCAAAATGTGACATCGACTATAGCTTTCTGAATCGGCTCTGACAGGACGCATAGATCCACCCGTAAACTCAAACATACCCTTACCAAACTCTCTGAAGGTAATATTATACAATAATACAAAGTATCAACTGTGCCTTGTCTTAGTTGGTATCATTCTTTCTCCGTAAATGTTCAGATGATCGATCAAAGGAGAGCTATTTGGATATTAGCATTGGTTTGATCTCAACTCCTGACTAATTAGGCCAACTAGAACAGATGTCAATTGCCTGAGACTGGGTTATTAAGGAATGGTCCGATTGGCATCAAAAGATACATGTGATGAGAATGTTCCACCATTGTACACATTTTTCGATACAATAATACAAAGTTAACGCTTCCTTACAAAATGTCAAAAACAAACATCCCATTCACATGGATAGTATTATATAATTGACATTTGTATAAGTTTGACCACCATCACCCAAAAATAATTGACCAAAATAATAATAATACAAGTTGGCAAGGTAAAAATATGCATATATAAATACACGTATAGCCTTGTCTGAATTTCATAACACAAATTTCAAAACTAGATAAATAAAAACTTAGTTGAAAAAATGGAGAACGCTACGACGGTGGTTGACCCCAACTCAACGGTAGGCGGTGGTGTTGAGGACGTGTACGGTGAGGATCGTGCCACGGAGGATCAGCTTGTTACTCCCTGGACTGTTTCTGTTGCTAGGTATACTTGTGATCACTCTGTTATTTTAGCTTATCGTTATGTTAGGTGTTTCTAGTTATAATGATTTTGTTGATATGAAGGTTTTTATATATTCTATAAAACTGACTATAGATATTTCATATTTGATTCACCGAAAAGTAGTTGCAAAATCACTTTTAAAATGTTTATTTCTCATATTTAGGTGCATCCAAAAGTACGTGCAAAATCAGTAGGTGTATACTCTGTAATATGCTCTGTTTGTATTGTTCACTACATCATCATGTTGAATTTTTTAGTTTTTTAATTAGTTTCTAGTTTGACCAGATTTTTTTTATCACGTTATTGCTTATTGTTTGAATCTAAGCTTCCAGGATTTTGTTTGTATGTTTAGTGAGCTTGTTCTGTATATAAAGCTTTTCGATGTATATTTTATTATTTAGTCAGCTTGTTTTGTATACACAACTTTTCGAGTCTGTCATATGTATCACTGTATGAGTAGTCTGGAATCGGTCCTTTGAATTCCTATTGATTTGATTGGATTATCTATTATTGATGTTGAATTTTGCTTTGACTGATTGATGATTCATAGATTCATGTCTGTTTAATTTAGTTAAGTTTCTGATGATTAGATCAGTTAATTAGGTGATCCTGTCGAATTTTGTTGTAACTGTGAAAACTTATTGTTGTTTATAGTGGATACACTTTGCTGAGGGATCCACACCATAACAAGGGACTTGCGTTTACTGAGAGGGAAAGAGATGCGCATTACTTGCGTGGTTTGTTGCCTCCTTGTATTTCGACTCAGGAGCTTCAGGTTTGCGTTTGTTACAAAATGTTTTATGGATATTGAAGATTTATTATGGATCGAGCATGTATCTCAAGATATTTTCGTGTTTATGACTCACTAGGAGAAGAAGTTGATGCAAAATATCCGCAGTTATGATGTTCCATTGCACAAGTATGTTGCTATGATGGAACTCGAGGTATTAATTGAAACTTGTATTTTTGTTGTGTTTCAGTAATCAACATATTTCACAAGTTGTATCCCATTTACTGTATGGTCTTAAATGATCGTGCTATTATGGTTTATAGGAACGAAACGAAAGGCTGTTCTACAAGCTTCTGATTGATAATGTGGAAGAACTTCTCCCTGTTGTATACACTCCTACAGTTGGTGAAGCTTGCCAGAAGTACGGGAGTATCTTCAAGCGTCCTCAGGGTCTCTACATAAGTTTGAAAGAAAGGTATGGCTGTTAGACAAACATGTGTCAAGTTTATATAGATTATTTCAAATTATGAGTAGTAATTAATTGACATTTGAGTTACTTGAATTTGCAGGGGCAAGGTTCTTGAAGTACTAAAGAACTGGCCTGAGAGGAGTATTCAAGTTATTGTGGTGACAGATGGTGAGCGTATCTTGGGACTGGGTGATCTTGGGTGCCAGGTAACATAAGCTAACCTTATTTCCTTGATGAATTTGTTTCATGAATGTCGAAATTGTATAACTGAACTATATAATTTTGTGCAGGGTATGGGAATTCCAGTTGGGAAACTCGCTTTATATACCGCACTTGGAGGAGTTAGGCCTTCTGCGGTAAGCTCCGTTAAAAGTCATACTTCATAGATCTTAAAATATCTAGAGGTTGCGTAAGCACTTACTTTGGTATTCAGTTTATTACGTAAATATCAAAAGAGAAATGATATATCTTCCTACAAGTTGTTCCTACTTATACTAATGGCTTTTAACTTCTTTATGCAGTGCTTGCCTGTGACCATTGACGTGGGGACCAACAACCAGAAGCTTCTGGATGATGAGTTCTATATTGGTCTTAAACAAAAGAGGGCTACTGGAACGGTACATATTCTCTAGGTTTATTGTTTCTTACCTTAATGATGTCTTTTCTTTGCTATAGTATAAAGGGAACTCTTTTAAATCTAATGTTTCTGCAGGAATATTACGAGTTACTTGAAGAGTTCATGTCTGCAGTCAAGCAGAACTATGGTGAAAAGGTCCTTGTGCAGGTAATCCACGTGCCTTCAAAAACTCACATACAACTGTAAGAGCTTATAAGTACATATCTTCATGCACCCTGTGTTGGCATTTTAAAATTTGCAGTTTGAAGATTTCGCGAACCACAATGCATTTGAGCTGTTGTCCAAATACAGAACTAGTCATTTGGTGTTCAATGATGATATACAGGTATATAATTGGTTGATTAATTTCTATTTGGGTAGTCTTTGATATCCCTCTGTAACATTTGCTCCTTTGGTTTGTAGGGGACTGCATCTGTGGTTCTTGCTGGTCTTGTTGCATCACTGAAATTACTTGGTGGTAGCTTAGCTGATCACACGTTCATGTTCCTTGGTGCTGGGGAAGTGAGTCTCTTATCTTTGTCCTCATATTTTTGAAACCTATTTTAATCTCTTTTAGACCCTGGCAAACTGATCATTTGGATTTCGGACAACTGAACTCTCCAGTTTCACTGATTTTATATTCATGTTAATATTTTAGGCTGGAACTGGTATAGCGGAGCTTATAGCTCTTGAGATATCAACCAAGGTACTGTCTTTATACTTGAGAATACTGTACAGTTGTGTAACATGTGTTAGCAATTGCTAAATTTCTTATCCTTTTGTGTACTGTTTATAGACAAACATTCCTATTGAAGAGACCCGTAAGAAGATATACCTTGTGGACTCTAAGGTGAGTACAGTTGGATTAATACTTTTTTCATGGTATGTGCTTCTGTTCTTACATGATGGTGGCTGCTTCTTCAGGGGTTAATTGTTAGTTCTCGTAAAGAATCCCTTCAGCACTTTAAGAAACCATGGGCTCATGAATGCGAGCCTCATTCAACTCTCTTAGATGCCGTCAAGGTAGGACAATTTTGATAATGCTCATTTCTTTTTACGTATTCATGATCGAATTTTGACCTGTGTTGCTAAACTCTACATTTCATTTACCGTTAATCATCAGGCCATCAAACCAAGTGTATTGATTGGAACATCTGGAGTAGGACAGACGTTTACAAAAGAAGTGGTTGAGGCCATGGCAGCCTTCAATGAGGTTCTGTCTCTTTTTCTCTTTTACACACAGGCACACTCACATTTTTTGTATACAGGTGGCTAAATGGGTGGGTATGACAGGTTGGGTACCTGTTAAAAACTCAAAATGGGTGTGGATTGTTAGATATAGGCCGTGTTGGGTTGGGATTTTGGCATGAATATCCAAAAAAATTTGAACTCGTATAATTCAAGTATTTCAATAATAATCTAATTTTTTAATAAATGATTTAGGAGTTTTCGTGAAATGAAACTACACCTCAGGGGGACATTTGACATGTTTGACCCATTCCCTTTTTCGTTGTTTGTTTAAATTATACCTGCTGGAGATAAAACATAAACTGAATTGAACCATTCATAGGTAAAGGGGTCAACTGTGCCACATCTAGTCGCTCATATACAACAGGGAACACAAACTAATGTATAATTATTTTTTGCAGAGACCACTTATTATGGCTCTTTCCAATCCAACTTCACAAGCCGAGTGCACTGCTGAACAAGCTTATACCTGGACTGAGGTAACTAAAATTAACAACTTTTTCACCCTTTTGACTTCCATAACAAATCATGTAATCACAAACTAACACTCAATCGATCATTGTGTAGGGCCGTGTAATCTTTTCCAGTGGCAGTCCTTTTGATCCTTATGAATACAATGGCAAACTCCACATTCCTGGCCAGGTCATACTTTTATTTATACATTAACAGTTGGTACTGTACCATCGATCATTCATGCTCATATTAGTTTATCTTCATGTATATCCAGGCTAATAATGCTTACATTTTCCCTGGGCTTGGTTTTGGGTTGGTCATCTCTGGTGCAATCCGTGTACATGATGAGATGCTTTTGGCTGCCTGTAAGTACTAATTTTAAAGAATCTGTTGCAGAATGTTAAATTTTTTATATATCTGTTTAAACTGCTAAGAATTTTATATAACATGAATCATCTGTATCAACATATCATTAAATTAGTGAATCTTTTTTGTTCAGCGGAAGCATTGGCTAATCAAGTAACTCAAGAGCACTACGATAAGGGGATGATTTATCCTCCACTCACTAACATCAGGAAGATTTCTGCTAATATTGCTGCCCATGTTGCTGCTAAAGCATATGACCTTGGTGAGTACTTGTTCTTATTGATAGATGTTGCAGCGGTTGAGTATCCGTTGAGAAAAGGTTTGGGTCAAAACAGTAGATAGTGAAACGGGTCGGGTTGTCCCTTTTGTCAAAATCTTAAAGTTCTTGACAATTAGTGTCAGATACAATTAATAAATTATTTCAAATAATATTGTAACATCCTAATAAATTGATTTAGGAGGTCTTATGCATTACAAGTACGCTTTGAGCAACTTATGACCAGTTTGACCCATTTAACCCATTTGACATGTTCCCTTTTTAGCTATTTTTTTTACCCGTTAGGTATATTAATGACCAAAATCAATATCTTTTCGAGTATATAATGAGTTGAAATCTTCACCTTGCTACTTACAGTTTGGGTCTGGAAGGACATTGTTAGCCTGATGTCGCATTGTTAACTTATTGGATAAATGTATTACAGGTTTGGCAACACGTCTCCCTCGCCCTACGGATTTAGTGAAGTATGCTGAGAGCTGTATGTACACCCCCAACTACCGCAGCTACAGATAAACCATTAGCTTACTAATGGTTTGAGTTTATACTTTCTCCGAGTCTGTTATCATCTTGTATCTGTGTTCCCTTATGTGTATGCTACAACTTTGTATTGTTTTGTAAGTGGTTTAGTACGGATTTTGGACATGGCGGTTATGGTTGTAAGTGGGTTAGTACGGATTTTGGACATGGCGGTTATGATGTGAATCTTTTCTTTAGTTCAATAATAATATAAGAGCTCTTAAATCATAACTCACTTTGCTTTTCTTTGATCTTCATCAAATTACCAAACATGGGTCTCCCGTAGCGATGAAAATATTATCGGGATGTTGTATCCTTTTGTTCTTCTTTGTTAATTCGACCACTAATATTAGTTACTTGTTTAACATCGAATGTAAAGGATGTGATGTGAAGATATAGAAAATGCAACGGAAAATTTTTCGGACGTCAAAAGCATTTTATCACACACGCAATCAATGATACACAATACATTCCATTTATCAAAACTACCGTGCTCAGAGAGAACTTCCTATTACAACAACCCATAAAATGCAAAGGATGTGATTGTAAAGATATACGTGATTGATAGACCAACAAGGCATGTAACTTTTTAAACTATAAGAGATGTCAATAACTTCTTAATAATATATTTGAAGTAAACGATCATGTTGCTAATTCTATACCACTGATCTTATCTGTTGTACGATATAGCTCAGATGTAATTACTATCACAATAACCAAATACTTGCATTGTTGAATACAACAAAAATTCGGCAAAAAATCATATTCAGGTTTTCTTGTATGCGCTTAGATCTGCATGGGTGTCTTGATATCGTTGAAGAAGATACTCTTCACATTTGATAGGAGGAAACCTGACAAAGTTGAATCGTCAGCCATTACAATTAAACAAGCAATATTCATTCAAAAAAACCACATTGTTTAATCTACAAAATTAAATATGACGAAAAAGATCACTTCATCTTAGTAGAGGAGGTGATCATGGACAAAACGTGACAAGAACAATTTTTTTTTCTTTCTAAATTTAACTGTCAAAAGTTGCATTAAACAACTCTTTCTTGCAAACTATACTGTAACTTGTTTCGATAGTTTCTTTATTTCTATAAACAGTCTGCAACAATAGATCAAATACAACAAAAAGAGGTATCGGAATATGCTTACTTGGGAGGGTTTTGTTTTGAACGGCAGGTGGGTAAGCATTCAACCACACAATCATGACTTGGCTCCACAAAGAATGGAATCTGCTCATATTAAAGAAGAAAACAGATTAGCTTGTATAAGTTCTAGCTAAAAAGATCAATCTTGCACAAAGAAAACATGGATCAAGAAAGTTTATTAGTATCAGAAATGATCTTACAGAATATCGCTCTTGCCCATTGCCTAATACTCGATGCAAGGTTGACCTGTTAAAGCAAAGGTTAGAGAACTACATGTTTGTAGTCATTGTTCATGTGGGAAGGCACATGCAGAAAAGTTATGAAATTTAGTCAAGAACTACTCATTTTTGCAAACAGTGTCCTGGACATTTTACCAAAGGATGAACATTAGTTGCCAAAAAAAAGTCAAAATATGTTTCAATAGCGAGTCTATAACTCGATTAAAGACTTATCATGGTGCGAGCAATATTGATTAACTAGTGCTACTAGGCCATAGCTATAAAGTGGCAGATTACTTGTTAAATTTGTGTTTGAAAATGAATTGGTTGCCAGCATTTTGCCTTTTTCACTTTGACTTTGAGCCAAAAAAGGGTCAAATTAAATGTAAATATAACTTATTTTGGAATTTTAAAGGAAACACCATCACTGTCAAATTGAAGATTATTCATTCATTCATCTCAAAAGTTAAACTATGCAACACGACATAAACAAAGGATAATAATATTACCTGAATATACAGTTGCTCCATCGTTCCAGCATATCACCAAGATTTACCACAATTGCTCTGAAACGTGCATATACCCCATTTAACAATTCACGCATTCTTATGCTATTATTTAAAAATGTAGGAGCTACAGACACATAATTCACTTATTACCCTTTTAATGGTTCAACATCTTCCCACGCTTGAGGTTTCGCATCTTTGTCCTTGCATATCTGGACAAAACAATGTACAATAAGTATATGAATATGTACTGCCCCCCTCATTTGTTTACTTATATGGGCCCTTGAATAATCTAGAAAGCACTTCACTAAAATTACAATATCACAAGAGGTTAAAATCAAATCTGCATACTTGGAGTCCAGAAACATAATCGGTTGCCAAGAGAGTAACCAAACCATAATCAGAGTGTGCACCAGCTCCATATATTCCCTTTGTAGGGTCAGATACTTGACCTACATCATAAACCAACGCTCTTAAATATTTTGTAATAATAAAATGTTGAGAACAATAAGAGTTTCATCATCTTACCTCCATAATGCAGCAAGCGTAAGACTGCAATGGGATTTCCAAGCATTTCTGGTTGATCAAAAAAGTCGGCATCTAGATCAAGTGCAAGAGCTATAAGCCTTGCGATCTTTTTTACCACTTCCCTAAAAATGTTCCAAAACGGATTTTGTTAAACATCAAGTACCTGAAAGTAAATTCTTATGATATGTAGCTGGTTGTAGGCCCCGGAAAACTTACAGAGCTAGTTGATGATATTTTTCCATACTTTGCCTCCATCCAGGTAAGATGTCTATTGCCATCATTTAAACAACTTAGAGAAATTTACGGATAAGTATATTTATAAAGGGTGAGCAATAATAAGCTTTGAACATTGTAAGAAACACACAATACACCTTCTATGGTGTTTGGATTTGCATTTTGAAACTGATCATCTTGTCAGTGTTCAATGTTTGGATAACTGCAAACAGACATAATAATCTTATAGTAAAATAAAATAACCTATTAACAATAAAATCTCCTTTGTAGTCATTTTGTCCAAACACTGAATCACCCCCTCAATCCTTGTAAAGACTTGTTAATACCTGAGCGAGGCCACAAATTTGGCCCGTAAAATGTCCTTTGAGCTTCAGGATCATTTTCAGGCAATTCAATGCCTATATAAAATCCTTCCTTGTGATCACCTATAATATCAATTAACCAAAGTTCAGAAGCCTATTGTTTGAGGATATAATCGACCATGCTTATGCGCATATGCATATGAAACATTAGCATAACTGAGTGTGCTGCTGGAAAGTTTACATGAAGTTGAACAAACCATGAAGTTGATTAACAGGATCAAGAAGTTCGTCAAGAACAGGCGTGTATCCGCGATGCTTCTCATTCCTAAGAAGCTTCATTTTTTCGTCTAACGAAAGATCAAAGAACTTTTTGCTTTGAGTAAAAACATGTTCCATAAACTCTGGACTAATCCCATGATTGGTTACATAGAAAAAACCAGAATCCATGCATGCCTTTATAACACACAAACAAAAAAAACAGTAAAAAGATTAAGTATCATATATAGCATCCTATTTAATATACCTCAATTATTTACATACTAATAATACATATAACAAGTATTTCCAATACACCAAATATTAAAAAAGAAAGTTATAAATTGACCTGTTTGAGCAATGAAACAGAGGTAGGGATATCAGTGGAAGAGAGATCAATACAGTTCAACTTTGAAACTTTTTTATAATCCTCCATTCAGGAACTTGTATATTTTTTTTCTTGTTTTCTTTTTGGTTTTGATTATAATTTAAATTTGATGAGAAGATGTGAACGGGTCAATGAGTCGGTTTTGCAAGTGTTGAATGTGAGATGAATCTGTCACTCACTGGGATTCCTCACTCACAGCATGTTGGATTTATTTTTTTAAGTTATCATTTTCTTTGCATTTATTCGTTAAATATTTTTTAAAAATTTAGTGGAGAAAAAGAAAGATAATAAACAAGAAGAAAATAATATTCGGAAAAATGCTAGGTGCATTTAGTTGAGAGGAAATCTGCCCAACACAAAATATTGTATAAGAGAAAAAGTTTTGCTAACAACAAAAAAAAAAAAATACCCATAACCATTTGTCACTTCCCAAAATTTCTTCAATTACGAATAGAATTCACAATCATATTAGTTATGTTAGAGTAAAATACAAGTTGGAAAATATGTGTTACTATGAGGTTAACATTATAAATGACATTGAGAATAAGTTGTTAATAACAACTTTTGCATTGTTAGTGTCGAAGTAAAATCTTGCTCACCGGCTTCCGGACGTATTGGAGCTCCTTCAGCCGTTGATCTATTTAGATTACTTCTGGGAATGAATGATCTCTTCCTTGTTCCTACACACAAAGTAAGACACGCGTTAGCTTCGTCCCAGGTTTGACCATGAGACCAAGCTCCGGTGTGAGAATGAACGGGATGGTATGTGTGAAATAAGTGAGAGTAATAAATATGGTTGTCAAAAATTAATTGAGAATGCAATAAATGTCTTTTGGGTATTTATACTACCCCAAAGATGTATACCTGATGGTGACGTTCCCTGGCGTTGATCTGACACATGACGTGTGGCTGTCAGGTGGAGCTTCTTATTGGTTCATCGTTTTGTGATGCATCGGCAAAACGCAAACAGTCGGGTAGTATGTTTGAACCTTTAAGATTATGACATACCAGTTGATAAGGACCTCGTTCTTGTCGTTTTCTGACCGTACCTTGATGCGTTTTGTGTTAGTTTGTCGGCTATTTAGTGTAGGTCAGTGAATCGTCCGGCACTATGTTGTTGTCCGACAAATTCCGATTATGTCCCCCTGGTGTTGTGTTTTTAGTTAAAAACTGATGGTTTTGCAACACTCAAATGGTTTATTACCCGCTTGTTGTTGTGGGTTTTAATTTGCAGGGCCCATGTGTTGATTTTGGGCAGAGTGGGCTTTACCGTGGTTGGCAACCCCCTTGGCTTTTCCTACGCCGTTATGTGATCGAGAAGGCGTTTCGTACTTCCACCCTTACCACGATGCTGCCACGTGCGGGGCATTATGCAAATGGGCGGTTTAGATCATAACACGTGTCCTTTGAATAGTATGACACGACGTTTCCCATTCTCGAGGGTGGGTATATATACTCCCTCCCTGTTTTATTTCTCTTTTCACGCATTTCACACTTCCTCAACATTTAATCCGATCACACCCGTAATACTTAGTCCGCTCGATCATCTAAGGTGCGTCATGTTCTTTTTTCTTGTATTTGTTTGTACTCCACTGTTAGTGTCCTTTGATCATGTCCGGGGGTGAACCTGGGGAGATGGCTCCGAAAAGTCTGCAAGTCGTGGTCATTTCGAAGTTTGACGTGCATATCCACACTTCTACTCTTACAACCAAGGAATTAAAACAAGCTATTATTAGAATATGATAATTCACCATTGAAGGCTAATTGATTTGCTTCCCTTACAATTGATAACAACTATCCTATATATAAGATACAAAAGATCATTCTAGAATCATTACTATGGGCTTAGGCCCAATACAAATTAATGTCATTAAAATATACTTTGAATTGTTGGTCTTGAATTGAATATTATGTTGATCTTGACTTTGAATGTTGACTAATTGATTTATACATGGTTATACTCCCCACCACCCCTTGTGTGAGCGGGAGGATCTTCGGAAACGTTCAGGTGGAGCGAATCAATGAATAAAGCAGTGGGTAGGCCCTTCGTAAAAATATCTGCATACTGAATCTTGAAGGGACATGAAGAACACGAACTTGTCCCGAAGCAACAAAGTCATGAACAAAATGAATGTCGATCTCAATGTGTTTCGTGCGTTGATGTTGAACCGGATTTGCAGACATTATAAAACAACACTAAATTGTTCACAATAACTTAAGGTTTAGCAGTAATAGAGGAGTATGAAGTCTCACATAGCAAAATTACGGATCCAAGCATGTCTCAGCAACAAACATTTAGAACACTCGATATTCCAGCTTCTAGCACATCGAACGAGCCAAAGGGTAAACTGGACGTTTCCGCAGCCATGATAAAAGGTTGTCGCCAAGAAACACACAATACCCGGATGTTGACCGACGAGTAACAGGGCACCCCAGATTAAGACATAGTATACGGCAGTAAGTCTGAGTAGTAGATGAACATGAAGTTGCTGGCCTATAATCAAGAGTACCACGACATAGCGAAGAATACGCTTAAAAAGCAGTAAAAAGTACGGATACGAGGGTCATGCATATAAAGGACAGACTGCTTGGACTGTAAGGATAAGTTCTGGGCGAGTAAAGGTAAGATACTGATGTAGCTCCAGCAAGGCTGCGAATAAGGTTGGGTCACTGACAGGGTCACCATTCCGAAAACCAGCTTGACTCTGTAACTCAACAGGACGGGTCCGGCTACGGTGTTACAATTTCTGCATATGGCTCGCTCAGAATTTCCTCTGACAAATTTTGATATGAGACATAAACAAGCAGTTGCCGAACGTTGAGCAGAAAATACCAAGTAAATAATTGACGTGAACCAAGATCGTCTTAGCGAGCTCACTTTGGAGTGGGAATTGTATGATCCGTTGTATACAATGTTTTGAAGCGTGCTTGTAAGGATATAATATCATCCACATAATGCAAAAATAGGCAATGCTCAGATCCTCGATGAGACATATAAAGAGGGAATCTGTTTTACTTATGCTGAAAACCGAACTCGTGTAGTATTACTAGCAATGCGCTTGCTTGAAACCAAGCTCGTGGAAGGCTTGCTTAAGCCCCTACAAAGACCGCTGTAGTAGACAAACATTATTAGGTTTGTTATGGTATATTAGTTAAAAACTGATGGTGCAACACTCAAATTGTTATTACCCGCTTGTTGTTGTGGGTTGTAATTTGCGGGCCCATGTGTTGTTTTTTGGGCCGAGTTGGGCTTTACCGTTGTGGCAACCCATGGGCTTTCCTACGCCGTTATGTGATCGATACGGCGTTTCGTACTTCCACCCTTACCACGATGCTGCCACGTGCGGGGCATTATGCAAATGAGCGGTTTAGATCATAGCACGTGTCCTTTGAATAGTATGACACGACGTTTCCCATTCTCGAGGGTGGGTATATATACTCCCTCCCTGTTTTATTTCTCTTTTCACGCATTTCACACTTCCTCAACATTTAATCCGATCACACCCGTAATACTTAGTCCGCTCGATCATCTAAGGTGCGTCATGTTCTTTTTTCTTGTATTTGTTTGTACTCCACTGTTAGTGTCCTTTGATCATGTCCGGGGGTGAACCTGGGGAGATGGCTCCGAAAAGTCTGCAAGTCGTGGTCATTCCGAAGTTTGACGTGCATATCCACACTTCTACTCTTACAACCAAGGAATTAAAACAAGTTATTAAAGAGTTTTGCATTTCGGCGGACCTACGTCCCCGCCTTCCGTCCCCTGATTTGACTATGGACAAGCTTCCGCTTATTGTTATTGGGATATACGTTGAACAACTT
Source organism: Tanacetum coccineum (assembly GCA_026074375.1). Lineage (NCBI taxonomy): Eukaryota > Viridiplantae > Streptophyta > Magnoliopsida > Asterales > Asteraceae > Tanacetum > Tanacetum coccineum. The sequence continues at coordinate 13,453 of BQNB010033309.1, forward strand.
GATCAAGGTAGAATGATGATTCCCTTTTCTACTTTTCTTCTGGCAGTGATCAAACAATTCCAAGTACATATTTCTCAGCAAGTGCCGATGGGTGTTAATAGAGTGACCATGTTTGAAGTCCGTTGTCGGAGCTTGAGTATTAGTGTGACTATTTCCTTATTTCGGGTATTTTATAAGTTGTGCAAGCAGGGTCATTGGTTTTCATTCAAGAACAAAACCGGAGGCGTTCTAAGAAATGTATCAAGGAGATTACTTCGAGTTTGAAAGGTTGGAAAAAGAACTTTTTCCTAATAGACCGAAGGGCGATCCCGAATGCTATGTCGTAGAGACATATCGACACAGATGTTCGTGATGACTTTCCGGTGAATTACAACGAGGGTGATGCCGATCGTCATATGTCCACAATAACTAAGTACAGTTAAATAGAGGATATTGAAGCTCACATAGCAAATTCACGGATCCAAGCAGTCCGCAACAACAATTAGTCAACACCTCCGATATTCAGGCTTCACCACTAGAAACGAGACAAGTAAAACCTGACGTTTCGTGAGCTAGACTCATGATAAAAGTTTTCCGCCAAGTAAACACACAATACCGATATGTTACCATCGATAACAGGCACGCCAGCCCAATCAGCATCAGTAAAATACACTCATAAGCTGAGGTAGTAGATGATACATGAAGCTGCAGACCATAATCAAGAGTACCACGAACATAGCGAAGAATACGCTTCAAAGCAGTAAATGTACGGATCAAAGGGTCATCCTATAAAGACAGACCTGTTGGACAGCAAAGAAATAATCTGGCACGTAAAGGTAAGATACTGAAGAGCACAGCAAGGCTGCGTATATTAGGTTGGGTCACTGACAGGGTCAACCATCCGAACCAAGCTTGGACTCTGTATCAACAGGGTCCGGCACGTTACATTTTGCATATGAGCGCGCTCAAGAATGTCCTCTGCAATGATTTTGATTAGACAAAAACAAGCCATTGCCGACCGTTTGAGCAGAAAGTACCAAGAAACTAATTGAGTGAACCAAGATCCGTCATGAGCTAGCTCACTGTGGGAGGGAAGTAATGACCTGTAAAAATGTTGAAGACGATGCTGTAAAGAATATTATCATCCACATAAAGCAACAAATAACAATGTCCAGATCCTCGATGAACGACAAATATGAAGAGGAATCATTTTTTACTATTGCTGAAAACCGCTCGTGTAGCATAACTAGCAAAGCGCTGAAACCAAGCACGTGGGCTTGCTTAAGCCCATACAAAGACCGCTGCAGATGACAAACATAATCAGGTTTGTTAGGATCAACAAACCCAATAGTTATGCATATAAACCAGTCTCAGATTAAGAGAACATGAAGATAAGCGTTTTTTTTACTCAAGCTTATGAAGATAGGCCAGTCACGAGAAACTCAAGACTTAAAACAGTACAATGGTACCTGTTTAACCTACGCGACTAAATGCTCAGTCACAATCAGATACCCTTGCTTGTGGACGTGCGTCCGTTTGCAACAAGACGAGCGCTAATACCTCTAATGAGCCACTCTTAAATTTATGTTTTAAAAGCCAATAAAGAACGAACCACATTTAACGTAGCTAGACGACTACTAGAGCCCATGTTCCGTTTACTAATTAAAGCATTCTAAAATTGAATAATTCACGACATTGTGGCTAATTGATTTGCGTTCCCTTACAATTGAATAACAACTATCCTATATATAAGAAACAAAAGATCATTTCTATAATCATTACTTATGGCTAAGTCCCAATACAAAATTAATGACTAAAAATATATTTTGAGAAGTTATCTTGAAAAAACTTTATGAATATTCAATGTGACGTCGGTTGACTTTGAATGTTTACTTGATTTATACATGTTAATATGCTATAAAGGAGTTTTTTGCATTATCGGCGAACCTACGTCCCCGCCATTCCATCCCCTGATTGACTATGGACAAGCCTTCCACTTATTATTATTGGTATATACTTGAACAACAACTGATCAATAGAAAAGAGATTCCCTTTTCTGTACTTTTCCTTCTGGCATGATCAAACAATTCCAAGTAACGATATTTCTCAGCAGTGCTGATGGGTGTTAATAAGTACCAGTTTGAAGGTCCGTTTGTCCGCAGGCTTGAGAGTATTAGTGTGACTATTTCCTTATTTCGGGTATTTTATAAGTTGTGCAAGCAGGGTCATTGGTTTTCATTCAAGAACAAAACCGGAGGCGTTCTAAGAAATGTATCAAGGAGATTACTTCGAGTTTGAAAGGTTGGAATTTTTTTTTTCCTAATAGACCGAAGGGCGATCCCGAATGCTATGTCGTGGAGACATATCGACACAGATGTTCGTGATGACTTTCCGGTGAATTACAACGAGGGTGATGTCGATCGTTTGGCTGAACACATCATTCTTCTTCGTAAACCACCTCAGCATTTATTATATATGTGTGGACTGACCATAGATTGTCAGCATTCGGAGCTATCTCAAGTGATAAAGGATCCAGAAAGCTAGGGTAATGAGCATCATAGGGTCTTGTTGTCTGTCAATGTTGATTTTTGCGTTCCTTCTTACCCTTGTTTCTTCTTTCTTTTTCTTTTTGCAGTGATTACTATGGACGATTTCTTGAAGCTTCCGGACTGGAATGAGACTGTCGTGAGCAAAGGTGATCTGATCCTCGATGACTAGCTCCCTCCAGTTCGTACCACGACTCCATTGCCCGTGGGATCTTTGATTTCGGAGAAGAGTCCCATGCAGAGGAGCGTTGAGAAGCCTGATGCTAAGATAGCTACGGCTAGGGAGAAAAAAGACAAACAGACCCTCGCCAAAGCTCAAGCTAAACGTGCAGGTGAAGCGAGCTCGGTAGCTCCGCGAAAGAAGAAAGCTCGCTAGACCGGTGAGCCTGCTGGCTCAGAACCCGATGGGACCATTTTTGTCACTCCGATGCATCAGTCCGCTCCGAAGCCTCTTAATGAAGCTACTGGGTCCCGGAAAAAGGATGCTGAGAAGACTGTTATTGACCTCAGCGAGCATACCCGTGACCCTACTCCTCCCTTTGTCAACACGATTAAATAAGAGGAGCAGGTTGTGCATGATGATACCCATCCGGAGCATGTGGACCTCTCTGACGGTAGGTTCTTCTTTCCTTCTTTCTTATGTGATTGCCTTTGGGTGGTGGGTATTAACTATTCTGTTTTGTTTATGTACAACTCATTCATTTCATTCTATTCATGACGAAGATAATGATGAAGATGCGGATGAGCACTGGTTCGTACCGGAGTGGGGTCTTCGCGATGATCTTTGCATTTGCTCTTATCGTGCTTGTAAGGAGTTGATTTCCTATCTAGCCACCCCTGCCGAAGATAAGGTTTTGAGCAGCTTGACTAACTACGAGGTGGTTAGGCGTACATATCAGTCGTTGGCTCGAAGCATCTTATCACAAGCCGAACTATATTGAAGCGACATGAGCAACTGAATCATGACCATCTGGAATTGTATAACCGCAGTGAAGTTCAGGTAGAGGAGTTGAACCGTTTAAGGAATGACTATCAAAGAGAGATGCAAAAGAATGAGGGATTGTTAAAAAACTTTGTATTGATAGAGAATGCTCATTTACAATGTTCTGACAAAGAGAGGGAGTTGAGTGATATGCTTAAGGATATGGAGTGGGAAAGGGACGAATTGAGACAAAGAGCGTCCGACCAAGTTGAAAGAATAAAGAATCTAGAGGAGGATCTTGATCCTAAGTCCCAACAACTGTCTGATGTTGAGCACTAGTCACAACTCTTGGAAAAAGAAAAAGAAGAGCTCACCGCTCAATTGGCTCGTTCTGAAGCAGACGGTCAAAGTATTGTCCGAGACTTTATTCCGACGGTTATTGGCAGGCTTCAGACAAGCGTAGAGTATAGGAGGAGTTTGACCTTGCCTATCAGCCTGTCGTACACCGCTGGCTGGCTAGGTGGTCTGAGTTTGGGTCAGACTGAAGATGAAATTGCAAAAATCTTACCCAACACCGGTAACCTGGACATTGAGGGGTCAAAAACATAGAAGGAACACAAAGAGCTTTTTACTTTGAAGTACCCCTATGTTCAGAAGGTCGCTAATTCCTATCTTCTCCCTTCTGGGGACTTAATGAATGTTTTCCCTGATGTGCCTATTGATACCGCTGCTAACAAGGTCGGGGCCTCTACTCAAGATGGTGATGCCAGCTCCTCTCAGCCAAAGCCTCAGGATACCGCTCCTCCTAATGTTGTTGCTCAAGCTTGAACTTCATTTTTATGTAACTTTTGATGTCTATCTATCTCATGATCGTGTGTGATCTTTCTTATCTGCAACATGTGTTATGTAATGAATATTTATTTCTTGTTTGTTATGTGTTTTAAATGTGTGCCTTAATGATTGTTATATTTATTTGCACTCTTCGGTAAATAGACATTGGTTACTCCGGAACCACTTATTGATTTATCGTTTCTGATGTCTAACCTTTCATTGAAGGTTCTTCCCTAGTCAATTAGACTTGGGGTATAATAGGATATTAACTATGGACACTTGGGTTGCAAAGTGACGGACACTTCTTTTAGACATTGACTACAAATTTCTCTGGTGGTAGCTAGCCAATCGGAGGAGTTACACAAGTTTTCTGTCTAAAAGTAATTGCTAGGAAAATCGCCTTTCCCTCCAATACGGGGAAAGATCATAATTCATTAATAAACGGATATCATAAAAGATTACATCAAAGCCTACAGAAAACAATTCCGGAGGAAAAAAACCATTCCTCTCCACCGTAGCTCTCACACCCACCACTCTTTTTCCATATCTCCACTTCTAAAACCTCACAAGCAACTCGTCACAATTATATCCACCAAAAATTTCCAATGATTTTCTTTCAAATAAAAATAAAACCCCCTTTAAGAATCAGCCATCATTTTTAATGACTTGATCTTGTTCATTTTCAAGAAGTGCTTTGGAACAAAGCTCAGATTTAGGTCATTTGTGTTTGCACAACAGGTGTTTGATAAAATGCCTCAGTGACTTGAATGTTATATTCTGATTAGCTAAGTTGTTTCGGTTGTTGTTGTTGCTGGTTGGTGCTTTGGTTCTGGGTTGAGAGATGGTTGGTGGTGCGGGAAAGGGTCATACGTTGAGAGTTGTTTTGGGTAAGGACGGTAAACCTATAAGAGCTATGCGTTGTGTGCAAATTGATGCTACTAAGGGAGGTAGTGAGAATGTTGTGTCTTCACCGGCTAAAGATATTCCCAATAGTAGTATTATGAAGGATGTGAATGATGGCGTGAGTTCAGAAGATCCAAAAGCACTACCTGCTAAGGAGGGTGCTACTGCTGCTCGCATGGGTACTAAGTCCTATGTTAATGTTGTTGCTGCTGAACAGAAAACTCATAAAATCAACTTTAGGACATTGATTAATAAGGACAAAATGGATGAGTCTGATTGTGTTCTCCCGGTGGAAAATGTTATGGCTGCTCAAAATAAGTTCGGTAACTCACTTGTGGGTTTCTTTGTGGAGAAGAGTGTGGCTTTTCCATTAGTTCAAAACTATGTGACCAACACATGGAGTAAATTTAGATTCCAAAAAGTAATGCGAGATGATGATGATGTGTTTTATTTCAAGTTTACTTCTACTACGGGTTTAGAGCAGGTTCTTGAACAAGGCCCATCGTTGATCCGTAATCAGCCGCTTATACTAACCAAATGGACACCTAACTTAGCGTTGTCAAAAGACAAGGTCACTAAAGTCCCTGTGTGGATGAAGATACACAAGGTGCCAGTGGTTGCATATTCTGAGGATGGACTGAGTCTAATAGCAACTCAGATTGGAAAACCCATAATGCTAGATTCGTTTACAAGTTCCATGTGCACTGAACCATGGGGGCGCTTAGGGTTTGCTCATGCTCTTATCGAAGTCACAGTTGAAAAGGAGTTAAAACAGGTGGTTACCATGGCAGTGCCAATTGTTGATGGGGAAGGGTATACTATGAAGCGAATGAGTGTGGAATATGAGTGGAAGCCTTCACATTGCACGGAATGTCTAGTGTTTGGGCATGATGTTGATCACTGTCCTAAACGAGTGGTAGAACCTGTGAAGGCGACTAGTGAAGTCTAAAGTGACGGGTTTACTACTATGCAAAATAGGAGGAAAAAAGGGAAGAAGGTTGGCAATGGTCAAACGGGACATACTGATGGTTTTAAGTTTGATAAACAAAAACCAAAATATGCGTGGAACGTTAGAACTACTCAAACGAATGACACTAAACATAAAGCAAACAGTGATGAAGGTATTAACTTGGTGAAACTCAAGAATCACTTTAATGCCCTCCAGGATCAGGATGGTGTCTTTATTGCAAACGAGGTGGGTGAGTCAAGCAGAAATGTTGGTGATACGAGTGTGTTTGGTAATTCTGAAACGGAAAATCTAGAGAGTGAGAGTGAAGTTGAGGAGATGGCTAATGAATATGTTACTAAGGTGGATAGTACACAGGGGGCAAGCACTCTCTTACATGATGTTCCCGATGTTTAGTATCGCTGCATGGAACATACGGGGTTTGAACCGCGCCCCTAAACAATCGAAGGTTCGGCAGGTGGTTAGTGAGAATCATCTAAGTGTATGTGCTATATTGGAATCGCATGTGGATCTCACAGTTTTATCTAAAGTATGTTCTAAGGTTTTTTGCTTTTGGGAATGGACCTCTAATGCTAGTCTTTGTTCTAAAGGCTGTCGAATAATTCTCGGTTGGAATAAGGATAATGTTGACGTTTTGGTGATGGCCCAAACGAACTAGGTTGTTCATGCTAAAGTAATCCATCGGACTGATAACAAAACTATTTTTTGTTCTTTCATTTATGCAGGAAATGCTCCTATGGAAAGGCAGAAATTGTGGACTGATCTTGAAATCCACAAGAACATGGTGCGTGATAAGCCATGGGTTCTTTTGGGAGACTTCAATGTTGCTTTGAATATGGAGGATATCTTTTCTGGTTCTTCTAAACTTAATGCTGCCATGTGTGACTTCAAAGATTGTGTTAAGAATATTAAAGTGTTCGACATTAATAGTTCGGGGCTCCTCTATACGTGGAACCAAAAGCCGAAAGGAGAAGGGGGGATTCTAAAGAAGCTTGATCGTATCATGGGTAATATTGAGTTTGTTGATATGTTTCCGGGTGCTTATGCTCTCTTTCAGCCTTATAGAATCTCAGACCATGCTCTAGCAGTGCTTAAAATTCCTTCACTTTTGTTTTCCAAGCCTAAGCCATTTAAATTCTATAATTTTCTTGCTCACAAAGATAACTTTGTGGAGGTGGTTTTTATGCAATTAGATAAACAGGTAGCTGGTCATTCTATGTTCTAGGTGCTCCAAAAAATGAAAATGTTGAAAAATCCTTTTCGTAAATTATTGCATCATCAGGGGAACTTGCATGATTGAGTCAATTGGTTGCGGTGTGAGCTTGACGAGGTTCAAAAGGCCATTGACTTAGACCCTTCTAATCGTGTTTTAAGGGATGAAGAAGCTGCATACATTCAGGCCTTTAATGAGGCCAAGATTGATGAGGAGCGTTTCCTTAGACAAAAAGCGAAGATTGAGTGGCTTGAGGTAGGAGATTCTAACTCTGCTTATTTTCACAAATCCATTAAGTGTCGCAACCAAAGAAGTCGTATTGATGTTATAACAACTGTTAATGACGTGGTGGTTCATGGTAATTGTGTTCCTGATGTTTTTGTATCGCATTATGAGTCTTTCATTGGGATGGGTATGGTATGTGAAGACCTAAATATTAGTGGGCTGTTTAACAAGCAGGTGTCCGAGATTTCGAATGCTAACATGATTAGAATTGTCACTAATGAGGAGATCAAAAGGGCCATGTTTTACATTGGCGATGATAAACCCCGGGCCCTGACGGGTATACGTCGGCTTTCTTTAAACGTGGTTGGGACGTGGTTGGTCTTGATGTATGTAATGCAATTCGAGATTTCTTTGACAATGGGCAGATCCTCAAGGAAATTAATCATACGTTCCTTGCTCTCATCCCTAAGGTTACCACTCCTCTCAAAGTTAATGATTATAAGCCTATTTCATGTTGCAACGTGATATACAAGTGTATTAGTAAGATTCTTACTAATCGTATTATTGAGGGGATCAAAGAGGTTGTTAGTGAGAACCTGCTTTTGTGCCGGGTAGACGTATATCGGATAATATTCTTATAACTCAGGAGCTTATGCATAATTACCATCGTAATAGAGGTCCTCCTAGATGCGCTTTTAAGGTGGACATCCAAAAGGCGTATGACACGGTTGATTGGCGGTTCTTGGGTTTTATTCTCAAGTGTTTCGGCTTTCACCATACTATGATCAAATGGATTATGACGTGTGTTACTTCTGCTTCGTTCTCTATCAGTGGTAATATTCATGGTTTCTTTAAGACAAAAAAGAGGGTTACGTTCAAGTTGATCTATTATTCTCCCTATCTCTTTACTTTGGTTTTGGAATTTTGACTCTTTTATTATTCTAAAAAAAAAGGACGGGTTCGTTTGTCGGTACCTTCCGTTATCAATAATCAATTGTGAGGATTGGATATCTTTTATGTTTGCTTTTGCTGATAATCTATTTATATTTTCTCGTGGGGATGTGGAGTCGGCTAGAGCTATTATGGATTCCCTTGATGAATTTAAACATGTTTCAGGATTGGTTCCTAGCATTCCAAAGAGTACGGCGTTTTTTTGTAATGTGGTGCAACATGTTAAGAATGCCATTCTTAGCATTATGCCGTTTTCTGAAGGTGAGCACCCGGTTAAATATCTTGGTGTTCCGCTTATTTCTTCTAGGCTTTTAAACAAGGATTGTAAATTTCTTGTTGAAAAAGCGCGAAACCGGATTGGAGATTGGAAAAATAAGTCTTTATCGTTTGCGGGTAGACTCCAACTTTGCAAGTCTGTCATATCCTCCATGCAAGTCTATTGGGCGTCCGTTCTTGTCATTCCAATGGGTATTATTAGCGATATCCAACAGCTTATTCAAGGGTTTCTTTGGTGCAACGGTGAATATAGGCGTGGTAAAGCGAAGGTTGCTTGGGATGACATTTGTGTTCCAAAACATGAAGGTGGTCTTGGTTTACGTAGTCTTGAGGTATTTAATTTTGCCTTAATGACTACTCATATATGAAATATTGTCTCTTCTAAAGAATCTCTTTGGGTTCGTTGGATTCACACATATAAGCTTCGAGGTCGCACGTTATGGGATATTTGTCCTAAAGCAGATATAAGTTGGGGATGGCGCAAGATACTCCAACTCTATGACCTTGTTAGACCTTTCTTTTGGATGCAGATTGGAAATGGCTTAAAGGTGTCATTATGGCATGACATGTGGAGTTATCAATGCCCTCTTAGCTGATATATATCGCCTAGGGATATTACTAGAGAAGGCCATAGTCTACAAGCATGCGTGGCTGACGTGATTCAAAATGGGGCTTAGAATTGGCCTAATGTGTGGCTAACTAAAGCTCCAAACTTAGGGCTCATTGCAACCCCTATTTTTTATATTTCTAGGCATGATAGCATACGATGGTGTGATCTTAACAGAAATTTATCTGACTTTTTTGTGAAGTGTGCTTGGGAGGTTCTTAGACCGCGTGGACAACAGGTTATGTGGTATCATATTACATGGTTTTCGAATTGCATTCCGAGGCATGCTTTCCATCTTTGGTTAGTTATGAGAAGATGCCTTAAAATGCAAGATAAGTTGAGGTCGTGGGATGTGGATTCCTCAACTGATATCTCTCAGCTTCAATGCTCGCTTTGTGGTTCACATCAGGATAGTCACAAACATCTTTTCTTTGAATGCACCTTCTCATCCCAGGTTTTGAATTCCATTCGTAATCTGGCTGGTATGGAGCATGTTCCCTCAATTTTGGAAGATATCGTGATGTGGTTTAATCTTATGGCTAATAATCATTCATTTAAGAATGTAGTGGGTAAGCTGCTCTTTGCAGGCTCTTCATATTATATATGGATTAAACGGAATAATAGGTTGTTTAAAAATTCTAGAAGGTCGCCAGAGGAAATTCGTGACTTAATTATGACTACTGTTCGGCTCAAGCTCGTCACTTTCAGATTCAAGAACATCTTGAGAGTTCAAAGTCTGCTCTCGTTATGGAAGATGCCTTCGAACTTTAGGATATATGGATGTTAGTAGAGAGTCATTTAATGCCTTGATTTTCTAGTTTAGTTAGATTTTTGTGGCCTGTCACAATCGATTTTCTAGATGTTCAAGCCTTGGCTTAAGGTTAATGTGGTATCTAGCCATATTTCATTGTACTTAAACGTTTATGTGATTAATATAATTTACCGGGGTAACCCTTTACCCAAAAAAAACAATTTCGGAGGTTAATCGCATGCCAAGTGTAAGGCACCTCTCGGTCATTCATAGTACAAAGTTTGTAAGATCCATTATCGTATGCTTCGGTTATCCGGTAGGGTCCTTCCTAATTTGGGCCTAGCTTTATCCTGGTTTTCTACTCTTCTAGCTTCGTTCCTCTGTTAGACAAAGTCTCCCACTCTAAAAGACACTGGCCAGACTCGTTTAATGTAGTATTGCTCCACTTTTTTTTTGTATTTAACCTCTCGGATCGCTTCTCTCTCTCTCTCTCTCTCACTCCTTTCTTGTATAAGATCGAGATTCAACCGCATCTCCTCCTCATCCTTTGCTTCGTGAATTGTATGGTTCAGAAGGTTGGCATGCCTATCTCTGCTGGGATAACCGCTTCGCTTCCATAGGTCAAGCTGAAGGGCGTTTCACCGTTACTAGTTTTCAACATGGTCTGGTGAGCCCATAACACATTGGGTAGTTCATCCACCCATCCGGTTCTCTCCCGTCCTAACCTTGCCTTCATACCATGCATTAACGATTTGTTAGCTCTCTCCACCAGGCCGTTAGCTTGTGGGTGTGCCACCGTCTGCTTGATCTTTAGCTTCTCGCACCAACTCTTAAATGGGTCATTCACCAACTGTGTTTCGTTGTCCGTTACTATCACTCTTGGAAGTCCAAACGTGCAAACAATGTTTTCCCAAACAAACTTTTTAACCTCCTTACTTGTGGTTTTAGCCAAAGGCTTTGCCTCAATCCACTTCATAAAATAACCAATTGCTACAATGATGAATTTAAGCTTATTGGGGCTATCTGGGAGAGGTCCGAGGATGTCAAGGCCCTATTTGTAGAACGGCCACAGAGACATGATGTATGTCATGAGTGTCTTCAGGAATCTTGGTACCGGGGCATGAATTTAGCATGAGTTACATTTCTCTATTACCTCCCTAGCGTCCTAGTGCATGGTACAATAATACCCCTACCTCATGATCTTTGCCACCACGGACCTAGGTTCGGAGTGCATTCCGCACGCTCCTTCATGCACCTCCCTAATTACATAGTTCGCCTGAAGTGGTCCCATACATCTTAACATGGGAGCTGTAGAACTGTAGAGGGGGGGAGGGTGAATACGGTTTTCTTAACTTCTTCAAAGTTTATAAAACTTCAAGTCTCGAAAGAGCCGAGTGGTGTGCTAATCCACTTTGTGGTAAGAACAATAAGTAGATAGAGAGAAAGAGAGACACCACGATATATACTGGTTCGGGAAGGGGGGTTTAGTCCTTCCGTACGTCCAGTTGTGAATCCACAACTCGGATACTACACTAGTATAATCCTTATGGTGGACTATAAACCATATTACAGTTAACTCCACTGATATGCACAAAGATCGGCGCTCACAAAGAAGAATTACAACCTACGGTATTCCGCCCTCGGAATCCACCCCTAAGAACCCGTGATTCGACTTAGCCTATAACCAATTAAGACTTCCCCTTGAAAGCTTACCAAACCCCAACTAGATCCCCAATGATCTAGGCTTGATCCTTGATTTGGCGCTTAATCAACCCTTTAAAATATATAAATAAATATATATAATACTTATAAATATATAATAAGGATCAAAATCCACAAAATCAATGAAACCGGAAGTAGTATATGACGTTCCCGGGTCGTAGTCCCAACGAGGAGTGAATTGGAAAGTCGAAAGTCGGTTTGATATTTGATGTTTGAATAAAAAAATTTGGACTTGGTTTTTCTAATTAAAATGTAAAAACAATTAAGGAAAACCTAAGCACGAAAGCTAGAATGATTTAAACCTAAAACTTAGACGGAAACGTAAAAACGCGAATTTAAAAAAAACTAAATTTGTCAAAATTAAACCCTAAAGTGATTTTTTTTGGTTTTTCTAATTTAAAATAACTAAATTAAAAGAAAACTGAAAGAAAATTCTAAAACGAAAGCTTAAAAGAGTGAAAAACGAAGAAAACGAGAACCATGTACGAAACCCGTTCTTTAAAATATGAAATTTTTCAAAAATGAACCTACGAAAGAAATTTTATTTTTCCTAAGTGCAATATGATAAAAGAAAATTTTCTAAAAAAGAATTATATTTTTTTGATTTTTATTTAATTTTTAATAATTAAAAAACAATTTTAAAGAAAATAAATGATTAAAAATAGAAAACAAAAATGGGAAAAATCTGAAAAAATAGAGAAAAATCCTAAATTCTATGTAAAGCCTAGGAAAAATAAGCTGGTGATCCCAGCTTATCAAATAAGCTACGAAATAAACTGAAAAAGGCTTATAGGCTTATTGGGCTAAAAGGCCCTTAAATAATTAATGTTGCAAACTCATACTGGATGAGCTATTGAAGCACAATGGTATGAGTTTGTGTGTGTGGGGCGTTGGTAAAGGGGGAGGTCTCAGGTTCAAACCTAAGTCTCTCTCTTTTTATAAAAATATTTTTTTTCTTTTTTTAAAAAAAAACTTGTAAAACAGATAAAAATAAGCTACTTTAAAAAAGATACTTTTTTGCTAAACTCAAAATAAGCAGAAAATTAAGCAACAAGGTCCTAAATGGCAAACTGTTGATTAATGGCAAACTGTTGATTAATTTAAGCAACAAATAAGCAAAGGCATAGCACAATAAGCAAATACAGATGATTAAACAAACCTAATAAGCAATGGTAAACTAAAATAATCAACAAAAAGCAATCCAATAAGCACAAATCCTTAAATAAGCTAAGGGGCAACAACTGCATACCAAACAGCCTCAAAGGATAAGTTTTGGCTTAAAAATAAGCTATCAAAAAGGATCCTAAGGGCTCAAGGCTTATAGGGCTTATAGAATAGCTTCTAAACTTTCTAAAACAATAAATAACAAGGGGTTGGAACAATAAATAAGCAGAGAAATATGGGCTGAAAAGTGACAGTCCACTCAGCTCATGCTGAGTGGTTTTTAGAAAAGAGAAAAGGAGGGCCAACTGCAGGCTTAGAAATAAGCCTGCAAATAAGCTAAAAATATAAAAAGAAGTTAAAACAGATGGAGAATAGCTCCTAAAGAGCTTATTCTTAAAAATTTGAAAACTAAAAATGATTTTTGGCTGCTGATAATGGAAGGTGAAAAAGGGCTTTTTATACTAAAAATGACTTACACACTAACATGACAGATTTGACTAAAGTGAAAACAAACCAAAATGACACTTAAATAATTTCATTTAGACACCAAAAAGAGACACAAAACAAGGTTAAAAATGGATTTTAAAAGCTTAGATCAAATAACCTCTTGTAACCTGTTTTGGTCCAATAGGTTACAAAGAGGTTTTAGAAATTCTTGTGAAAAACTTTTGACTTAAAACCTTAAAAAAACAAACAGGAAACAACTTATATATGCTTGTTAAAAGAAGTCAAATGACCCAAAATGGTTTTTGACTCCAAAATGACCCGTTTTAACTACTATACCAAACACCCCCTTAAGTTTTAAAAGTGGGATTTTAGACTGAGTAAAAGGGTTTTAAGCAAAAGTAATCAAAGACAAATGAATAGCAGACATAGATAAGCAGAAACAAGCAAAGCACAAAAAAAATTAAGCAGTCAAACAAGCAAAGCAAGAAATAAGCAGTTGGATGGCAAATAAGGCAGTTTTAAAGGAAAACTTAAAGAAATAGCACAATAACATGAAACAAGGACAATAAGCTTAAACAGAACACAAATAAGCAAATAACAATGCAAGATAAGCAGAATAAGCAACAATAAGCACAAAATAAGCAAAGCTACAGTAGAAATAAGCAAAAATGTAAAAAGAGACTTACAAAGGGTCCTATGCTTTTGGCAAGTGAATAAGCTTTCAAAAAGCTTATAAATCAAATCCTAATGCTTACCATAAGCTCTAAAACCCATGGCCATCCTTAATTCACCATGCTCATTTGATTTCTTCTTTTCTTTTTTTTTTTGAATTTTATACTTTTTTGACAGAAAATGAAATGAGCTTATATAAAGGCTTTCAATGTCTTAAAAGCTTATCTATAAGCTTAAACAACAGAATTTTTAAAGACAAATAAGTAAATGACACTATTTTAAAGAAAGCTTAAAAATGACAGTAATTTAAATGACTAGAAATGAAATGACAGAAAACTTAAATTGCAATATTGAAAATGGTACAAATTTTTGATATAACAAGTTGTTGCTTTTATAAAAATTTGACCCCCCTTCGTACAAATAAGCTATACTAAGGTATTTATACTAAAACCCTAATGCTTGAGTCATCTCTTGCTGTGTTTGTTGTGTTTTCTTTGCGAGGAGAGAGCTCAAAATCATCTTGTCCATTCAGTTTTGCTTGGTGCCCAATCAAATCAATCTTGGCCCTTGATTGTTGTCGTTTTCTCTTGCCCAATGGATGGGTTTAGGATTGCCAGGCTGTCTATGGTTGTTAGTGAGGTGGGGTGAAGTGGAAAATGATAGTTTTGTTGTGGTGGAACAGTAAACGAGGAGATGTCAGGGATGGTGAACAGTACTTGGGTTTTTTAGGCTGGAAAGGGTGTTTGGGGTTTAACTGAGTAAAAGGTTTTGGGATATTGGCAAAACCAGTCCCCCAAGTTATATGTGTTGTTTTCATTTCAAGTCCTTGTGGTGAAAGTATTTAGGGACTTCAGCAGAAATGGTCCCTCAGGGTTATAAGTGTTATTGCATAAATAGTCCTTTGTGGGTTAACAAGCTATATAGGTTAGGGGTCTTGGGCTTAACGGGGGTTAAGGGAATTGGGCTTTCCTTTTGGCAGATTGGGCCCGTTTGTATTTTAAGGGGAAAATGGGCTTTTGTTTAAACTTGGGCTTATAAGTCTTCAATAAATATACTAATGGGCTGACCCGGCCCATTAGATGGGTTCAGGTGGGCCCATTAAGTATTCTTCAATTACGGTTTCGGTTTTGACCTTTGATTTTTTCAGGTTGACTTTGACTTTGACTTTTGTTGACTGTGGCTTCGATTTGACTTTGTCTTTTCACGCTTTTCCATTCCGTGCTCGGTTTTCTCATTTTTGACTTGATTTTTCGTCCTTTTGTCGGATATCCGTTTCCTGCACAATATAAATGAAAATATACACATACAAAGTATTTTTGGTACATTTTTAGTCATTTAAGTCCGGTTTTAATGGAAAGTGGTATGTGTATTTAAGCACATACCAGAGTCTTTTGATTTTGTCGGCTTTATTGGCAAAAAGTTAAAAAGTTAACTTCGGTTGACATATTTTGCGTGAAATGGTTATGGATTAATCGAGTGTTGAGAGAGTCTTGAGTTTCGTAAGTGAATCACTTTTGATTCACCTTCTCATATCAGAGTGCTTAGGTTGTCATTGTAATGCGTTGCGGGGAGTTTTCCTCGTGTTCTGCGAGAATCGTCACACAACGCGTACCGGCATGACAGTTAATTTGAAAACGGGTTTAATAATCATGGGTGAATTTAACGAACTTATTTAATAAGTAATTTCGTAATTTGAAGTGACATTTGTCTAGAATATAAATTGTGGAGGTGTGAGTTAAAAGTTATCAGAAAACGAGCGTTTTTGTGAGATTTGAGTTAAAAGCGTATCGGTCGTAAAAGTGAAATTTGCGAGCAAAGTCTAAAGTGATAAGATGTATTGTTTAAGTCGAGAAAACTTTTAAACTTGAGAGAAGGTTTTGGTTTGATTTAAAGTAAACTCGTATTTTGGTCCCGTTACGTCCAAAATGAATTTTGGGAAGTTTAATTTGAAAATGTATCATGTAAATCCTATAATATTGGAAAAATATTTTTAAGATCAATAAAAATACTACGGAACTTCGGGAAATATTTTAAAGTCAAATTCTTTGAGTTTTACGTGAATTCGACACGAAAAGAAGCCATCCCGAGACCTCCTAGGATGCTATCCGGTTGGTAAGAGACAAAAGGGAACACCAAGGCATTTTTTAGCACCTTTGGTCCTTACCTGGTACATATGATTTTGTCTTAGCCTCAAACATGCATTCCATACTCCATTTCAAAATCATAACAACAAAATATCCTCTTTCTTTTTCTCTCTAAATCGAACGCAACCCACAAAGCAAAGAAACATAATTTTTTTTGAAGATTTATCAAGAACACGAGGTTAAGAAAAACTATCGAGTTGATAATTGGTAGTCTAGAGTTATAGAAAACTATGTTTGGGTAGTCAGTTTCGCATCCTTCTCGCTTTTCAAAACCCTAAATTGTAAGTTGTCTAAATTTTATTTAAGTTGTACTTTTGTGATTCTTATGGTGTCTAAATGTTAGTTGTACAAGTTGATCGTCGTAAAAATTGAAACCTTAAAACAAAACGGATTGAAAAGGGGGTGTTTGTTTGCGTCGAGTACAAAAAGGAAAGAACACGAAATGGTCACTTTTATATTATGGTTGTGGTGGTAAATTTATTTTTTAAGTTAAATGCTTATTAGGGCTTTCTTTTGAGACTTTGCTTAAAATAAGCTCATTTAGGGCTTATTTGATGTTTGGGCCTTTGTTGGTTTCGGCAAAAGAAAGAAAAGAAGAAAAGAATATTGGGCTTGGCCTATTTGATTATTTTCGGCTTATGGGCTTATAGCTTATTTAATTCGAACTTATTTAGCTTTGGCTTACTTAGGTTTAGCTTATATTGGTTTCGGCTTATCGAGTTTTGGCCATTTGATTATTTCGGTTTACTTATGGCTTATTCGAGCCTATGGCCATACTCAAATGTGTTTTGAACAGTTTTCTGAACTGTGCGAAATGTGGTTTTGTTTTTGGGACAATTTATGTGCTTATGACTATTATGTGAATGATATGTGTTCGTACGATATGCTGTGTGATCTTTCTGTGTGGTTCTTCACCCTAAACATAGCTCCAACTGGTAGTCTTTAGGTGTGGTATGTCATTCGGGGTTGCGACCCTAAGAGCGTTAGTACACGCTGGTGATAAGACTAGCGGGGATGCTAGGTCTTGGTCCATGATTAGCGGGGATGCTAAGTCACAGGTTTGTGATTGATTTGCATATATTCATTGTCATATAGCACAATTGTCCAACTGTTTGAGATATTGGCACAGTGATTGGGTTTTGAGTCAAACCTACGAGCTCACCAACATTATTGTTGACGTTTTCGAGTATCATTTTCAGGTGTGACATTAACAAAGGTAAATGTGAAGTATTGGAAATCAAAGATGAGTACATTTGGGAGATTTATGGAAGGACAAGTGTTTGACTTTTCCAAGGTCGCTAAAATTGTAAACTTTTGGAAATAAACTTTTGCAAACAATGTATAGTATGATCTTGTATCTTGTGCAATGTGAATCATTATGTCGCATTCCCGTTTTTCCGCCGCTGATGGGGTATGACAATAGGATCACAAATAACGACCTATCTTTGCCCTTAGATTGTGATCTTAGTTGGACCGGCAGGTGACCCAAGGATCAACGAGTACGTTCTCGATTAATTGGTAAAGACTTGGTTAGCGGACTACTAGTGTATGAATTGCTGTTGGTCCCACTTGAATGGATCTTGAATTACTTAGCTTGTGTAAGGTTTAGTTACGTAAGATAAATCCTACACAACTTTGATATAAACTTTTTAAAATATATCAAAGATTATGCAGAACCTAATCTTTGATCAATAAGAAGAATATGCAATAGAAGAGTAATTCTAATGAACACACAGATTAACAAACAAAGCTTCAATATATTAATACGAATACTCTAACTAGTATTAGGGTTACAAAACCTTGAAGCTATAACGATATCAAAATAAAATATTTCTAGATTTCTAGATTACAAACTCTATGCCCTAGGACCTCCTTTTATACACCAAGGAGTCCTAGTCGGTTTACAATATATTTCTAAAACTTAGATTATTCTCAAAGATCTATTCTATAAATAACAATCCTTATATCATAAGTAATCTTGATCTTTAAGTAATATTTATCTTTCAGCAGTTGTAACTTTCAGCAGTTGTAACTTTGTACCAGCAGCATTAACTCTTAACAAGCAGTAGTAACTAATATACCAGCAGCATTAACTATATACAAGCAGCATTAACTACTTAGAATATTTTCTTCAATCTTCACCAGCAGTACTAAGTTTACTCTAGCAGTACTAAGATATACTAGCAGTACTAAGTTACACTAGCAATACTAACTATGAACTAGCAGTACTAACTACTTAGCATATTTTTTCATTAATATTACTGATCAACACTAAGTTTTACTTAGCAGCAGTAACATAAACCTTGGCAGCAGTAACTTCAAGATCATCATGAAGTCTTTTAATCCCAACAATCCTCCCCTAAACTTTATATTCTTCTTCAAAATCATCAAGTTTCATTCAAAGCTTCATAATCACCAGGAGGATGCTTCCAAACACTTCATTGATTCTTGAGCTATTTTATGATGAGCTTAAGAAGTTGATAACATATTTCATTCCAATAATCAGCTTGCAGCTTCTTATTTAGCATATTTGTGATTGTAGGTTTTGTAAGAGGATATCTCTTTTCTACCAACATATGAATGTGCACATTTTGCTTCCTCAATGAATGCACTCCACATGAATCATATAGCTTCTAATCCAATACTCTGTAGTCTGATTGATTTTTCCATACTTGATCTCAACATGTGGATCAAACTTGTCTTTAGATCTCCATATAAAACTAAATCCATGTCCTCCACTGGTCTTGTTGATCCATACTTAGCTTTTACCAACTTGTACAAAGTTTCCAAGTCTTCTTTGTCAAAAATTTTAAGTATATGACTGAACACTAAGTACATCTTTGAACTTCCATCAGCCCTGATTATCTGGTAATAGCTTTTCTTCCCCTCTTTATGAATCTTCTAGTCAACAATGCTTGGAGGCTTAGTTGCCAAAGGAATAGCATCAATTGCTACTTCCTCTTTATCAGGAACAACTTCTATTAGTCTTTGAAGCTCTGTTGTTTCTTTATCATCTTCCAATTTTTGCTTTTTAGAGCTTTCTTGTTCCAGCTCTTCTCCTGCTCTCTTAGAGCTTCTTTCTACTCTTGTCTCACTGCCTTCTGCTCTTACTTTACTACCTTCCACCAATTCTATATTCATATCTACAAATGTGTTTACCCTCTTCATAGCTTTGTCAAATAACTTCTGAATATCATCAAAGCTTTTGTTCTTCAACTGATTGTGCTTGTATCCAGCCATGTTTTTCAGATAAGTAGACATTGTATTTCTCTTTTGAGCTTTAGTTGGTGGTTTGTTCCTCATTTCTTGAGCTCTCATTACTGCAAAGTGTTTCTTTCTTGCTTCTAAGAGTTGTACAAACAACTTGGACTTCTCTTCAATACTCAACTTCTCTTGTTCTTCTGCTTGCATTTGTTGAGCCATTTGATAATCAGCATCTATCATTGCTTGCACATTATCCCATGAAACAATGTTGGCTTCTTCTTCTCTTTGAGCTTTTTCTCTGGCAAGCCTTTCTTCTTCTTCTTCTTCAGCTTGTAGCTTGAAAGCAAGTTCTTCATCAAGACTGATTTGATCTTTCTTCTTCATTTTCAGGTTTCTCAGGCTCTTCCATGATACCTTTACCTTTATCTTTTGATGGTAGTTGTTGAGGTCTTGTTCTTGTTGTAGATTCACTCTGCTCTCCTATCACAACCCCTTTGACTTTGGATTTTTGCACTCAGATCTCTATAAAAAGTCTGAGCATGAGTCAAATCATTAGCAGTTATAGTTTCAGTTGGACTGGCAGTAGTAACTACTTCACCAGTAGTAGTAACTGGATCAGCAGTACTAACTTCCTTTTCAGCCACATTAATCTCTTTTTCATCCATATCCTGTCCTGCAAACACTTCTTCATCATCAAGAACACATGTATCAAACATTCGGGGGTGGGGAGATCATCCACCATACCTCCCTGAGTTCAACAATCATGTAATTCTCTGCATCTTTTTATGTCATCAATTTTCCTCCCCTGTTTGGATGCATCCTCCTGATCACCCAAACTAGCATCATCAGAGGAAACCATTCTTGCAGATCTACCAACCTTGTATAATCTTTTTGACTTCTGTGAATCTTGAAAGTCTTTTCTCTCTAACTTCTGACATCTCAGTATTAAACTTTGTGAATCTCCTGAGCTTGAGCAGTCTTTGTGTTCTCCAGGTCAAGAACTCTTTATTTCAATTTGGTACAAAATTCCATCAATTCCTCAAGTTTCAGTCTATCCTCACCACTTCGAAGTGTGTTACCTCTTACGAGTAATGGATCATTGGAATGTTTAGATACATTCTCAGACCTAGTCTGAGAAATTGTATCCCTCATGGTTTCTTGGCGCCTGGGACCACCACCTGAACTAGTTCTTAGGGTACTTGGTTCATTAGGTGTTGCCTTGGATTGGGTCTTATTGATGTTACCCCTATCCTGCTCTGCATCTAAGCTAGTAGCAGTAGTGGCAGCCCTTTCCAAACTGTCATCCATCTCCTCATTGACAGCCTCATCTGCTACATTGTCTGTAGGACCACTAGACTAAGGTATCTCAGTGTCCTTTCTCTTAGGCCTCTTAGGTTTTTGTCTCTTTTGAGGTTGAGATGTTGATGATTAAATAATAGTGGGTGTGTGATAGGGATCAGAGGGATTTGCTGAACCTTCACTCATTTCTTCTTGATGTTGTACCACCATTGTTTGAAATAAGGGTGTTACTCTTCCAGAAAAGCATTTCCCTACCCTTTTCATGTTTCCAAAAATCTTCTTAGTGTGAAAGGGTGTAACATAAATCCTTTTATGATTTGACATTCTTTCCAGTTGTTTCTCCAAAAACACTTGTATAAATCTTGAATACATCAAGAATTTACCAGACACATTCTCCAAGTTCTTCACCATACTTTCAAATATGTACTTTGAAAAGTTAAACTTCTGGTTTGTAGCTAAACAGATGATTGCAGATGCCATAGTGCTACTAAACTCATTCCATGCAGTAGTCTTAGCACTTAGACATTGTAAAACAGTATGAATAAGGAATTTCCATTGAGGGGAAAAGAATGCCTTATAGAAAGTAAGTTTTTGTGAAACTTTCTCATACCCCATGAGTGTAAGCTATTCAAAGATAGTAGCATTGGGTAGACAATCAATACCTTCAGCATCTTCTAGTTGAAGATCTCTTCTCACAATCGACTCAGTAATGATGATCTTCTTTCCATCCACTAGGGCTTGTAACTGTACTTCCCCATTGATAGTTTTTGCCTTGACAGTAGCCCAGAACTGTTCAATACACGAAGTATAGATTGTAGGATTGATCGTTAGTGCATATCTTATAGGATTTGCATTCAGAAAATCCACTATCTGCTCAAACCCTTCACTTTTAGCGGGTTTAGACAAAAACGCGACCAAATTATGAGTATAAGCAAACTGTAAGGTCGTCATTGTGTTGGGTTTTGATGATGAATGATGAAATTGAGTTTAGAGTTTGTGATTTAGAGAGTAATATGATTGAATGAAAACGATTAATGAGTGATTGAAAACCCATAATGAAGTATTTATGAAAATACCCTCAACAGCATTAACGTTCAACAACAGTGTGTGTAAGTTATGCCTGGAAGCATTAACTTTCAACTGGCAGTAGTAAGTAACCCAACAGTAGTAACTCAGCAGTAGTAAGTTATGCCTAACAGCATTAAGTTTATGCCTAGCAGCTTTAACTTTGAGTTTGAACTAGTTCCTAGGGAACTTGGTTCATTAGGTGTTGCCTTGGATTGGGTCTTATCTATGTTACCACTGTCCTGCTCTACATCTAATCCAGTAGCAGTAGTGGCAGCCCTCACCAAACTGTCATCCATCTCCTCATTGACAGCCTCATCTGCTACATTGTCTGTAGGACTACTAGATTGAGGTATCTCAGTATCCTTTCTTTTTGGCCTTCTTGATCTTTGTTTCTTTTGGGGTTGAGATGTTGATGGTTGAATAATGGTAGGTGTGTGATGGGGATTAGTGGGCATTGTTGAACCTTTACCCTGTTCTTGTTGAGCTTGTACCATTATTGTTGGAAATAAGGGAGTGTCTTTTCTAAAGAAACTTTTCCCTACCCTTCTCATGTTTCTAAAAATATTCTTAGTGTGAGAGGGTGTAACATAAATTCTCTTGTGACTTTGCATCCCTTCAAGTTGTTTATCCAAAAAGACTTGCACAAACCTTGGGTACATCAAGAATTTACCAGCATTATCCAAGTTTTTCACCATACTTTCAAATATGTACTTTGAAAAGTTAAACTTTTGGTTTGTAGCTAAACAGATGATTACAGAAACCATAGTGCTACTAAATTCATTCCATGCAGTAGCCTTAGCACTTAGGCATTGTAAAATGGTATGAATAAGGAATTTCCATTGAGGAGAAAAGAATGCCTTATAGAATGTAAGCTTCTGTGAAAGTTTTTCATACCCTATCCTTGTAAGTTCTTCAAAAATGGTAGCATTTGGCAAGCAATCCGTAACTTCCTCATCATTTAATTAAAGATCACGTCTAACAGATGCTTCAGTAACGATTATCTTCTTCCCATCCACTAGGGCTTGTAACTGTACTTCCCCATTGACAGTTTTCACCTTGGCAGTAGCCCAGAATTTTCAATGCACGAAGTATAGATAGTGGGATTGATCATTAGTGCATATCTTATAGGGTTTACATTCAGAAAATCTACTATCTGCTCAAACCCTTCACTTTTAGCGGGTTTAGACAAAAACGCGACCAAATTGTGAGTATCAACAAACTGTAGGGTCGTCATTATGTTGGGTTTTGATAATGAATGATGAAATTGAGTTAGGGTTTGTGATTAAAGAGTATATGATTGAATGAAATCGGTTAAATGAGTGAATGAAACCCTTAATCGAAGTATTTATAAAAATACCCTCAACAACATTAACGTTCACTAGTAGTTGTAAGTTATGTCTAGCAGCATTAACTTTCAACAGCAGTAGTAAGTTTATGCCTAACAGCATTAACTTTCAACAGCAGTAGTAAGTTATGCCTAGAAGCATTAACTTATGCCTAACAACATTAACATTTAGTCACCAGCATTAACTCCAGTTCTATTCTAAACACTCTATCTGTTTTTAATATATTCAACTCTCTTTCTGTTTTTCAACTCACCACTTCTCTCAATTCTTTTACTCGTCAAAACTCTCTGTCTATTTTTTTATTTCACACAGCTCTCTTTCTGTTTTTATTCTCACCAACTCTCTCAATTCTTTTACTCACCAAATTACTCTGTCAGGGATGTATGGATCTTCAAATCCTGGTGGTTGACAAACATAGACTTTCTCTTTAATCTTACCATAAAGAAAAGCACTCTTGACATCCATCTGGTACGCCACAAAGTCTTTAAATGAGGCATAGGCTAAAAATAGCCTAATTGCTTCAATTCTTGCAGCAGGGGCAAAGACTTCATCATGGTCAATCCCTTCTTCTTGTGTGTACCCTTGAGCAACCAATCTTGCTTTATTTTAATCACAATTCCTCTTTCATCCTTTTTATTCCTGAAGACCCATTTAGTGCCTATGGTCCTTTTGCCATTTGGCAAATCCACTAAGATCCAAACCTTTTGTAATTTAAATTGTAGAAGCTCATCCTGCATAGCTTCTATCCAGCTTAGATCCTGCAATGCTTGGATTACCTTTTTGGGTTCTACTTGTGATAAGAAGCAGGCAAACAAGCAATTTTGAAAGTCTTTATGGTTTGTTCTTTGCTAAACTAAACTAAAGAAACTATGTTCTTCTAAATTCTTTGTCATTTTTCTTGTTTGAGGTGCTGAATTCAAGTCTCTAACAATTTTTTCAATTGGATGATCTTTGTGTACTCTTGTAGTTGGAATAGGACTGACAGGCATAAATGCATCCAAATTATTCATGTCAGCCTCTGCACCAACATCTTCATCATCATCTGAATAGACAATATCTTCCAAAGCAGGCATATTTGGTCATCAGGGAAATCATGCTTGTTTTTCACATTACAACATTAACTTCATTTGTGTTACCAGCATTAACATTGTTAGTGCTGTTAACACTAGCATCCTTCTCTTGATAATCTCTTTCATCCTCTTTACTTGGATCACCACCTTCTTTTCCTGGTTTTTCAGTAACCTTCTTTTCATTATCTCCTGAAGGTTTGAATCTAGCATCAGGAGAACTCTTTGAACTTTAAGAGAATGGTAGATCAGCAGTCCACAATGGTAGCAGAATGTAATCTTTTCCAGGTATTGTCTCCATTCAAGATTTACCTGCATCATCACATGCTTTTGTACCTGCATTACTATTAGACTGATTTCCTGTAACAACTGGCTTATAATTCATTGACTTTGTTAGTGCATCAATATTAAAAAGCCAATTTGGTCCACTTCCTGTAATATTAGGTGTATTCTTACTAAACTGGACATGCAGGTTCTCTTCAACTATTCTAGTTCTACTGTTGAATACTCTAAGCGCTTTACTATTGATTGAGTACCCAACAAAGAATTCTTCATCAGCCTTACCATCAAACTTGCCTAAGTGATCTATGGTATTAAGAATTTTAATAGGACACCCAAATGGTCTCATAAAGCCTAAAGCTAGTTTTCTTCCAAGTAAAAGTTCATAAGGGGTCTTGTTATGAGGCTTAGTTACTAATACCCTATTTTGCACATAGCAAGCAGTATTAACTACTTCAGCCCAAAAAGTAGTAGGTAGCTTAGAATCAGCTAGCATAGTCCTAGAAGCCTCAATTAGTGTTCTATTTTTCCTCTCAACTACTCCATTTTGTTGAGGAGTCCTAGCTATACTAAATTCTCTCTTAATACCTTTTCTCTTACAAAACTAATTCATCTCCTTATTCTTAAACTCAGTTCCATTGTCACACCTAATTACCTTAACCCTTTGATCTATTAGATTTTCTACTTTAGTTATAAAGGACTTAAGTATACCAATAGTCTCATCTTTACTAGCTAGAAAGAAAACCCAACTAAACCTACTGTAATCATCTGTGACAACTAGGCAATACATCTTTTTCATTAAGCTTTTTACAAATGTTGGACCAAACAAATCCATGTGCAACATATGTAAAGGTTGGCTGATTGAACTTACTGTTTTGGACTTACAAGAGGCTCTATGTTGCTTTCCCTTTTGACAAGCAACACAAGTTTGATTATTTTCAAAAAGTTTTGAAGGTAAACCTCTTACAAGATTTCCCTTAACCAATTTATTCATAGTTTTGAAATTTATGTGTCCAAGCCTCCTATGCCAAAGTTTAGATTCATCAGATGTGGCTTTTGTAAAGAAACAAGTTAGACATCCTTTAGGAACAATATTCTATAAATAAACACTATACATATTGTTCTTTCTATGAACTTTAAGTAAAACTTGACTTTCATCAGTTAACTTAAAGTTTGGAGATAAAACAATACATTTAGTGTCATTAAAGAGAACACTATTCTTTTTGTCACACATTTGTGAGACACTAAAGAGGTTAAACTTTAACTCTCTTACAAAATACACATTCTCAAAATCTAAATTACCAGTTTTGATTGTACCTCTACCTGTGATTTTCCTTTTTGGGCGTTTCTACAAAGGCAAATCATATCCTCAATTAATCTCTTATTAGTTTGTAGTTAGGGACTTATTCCCTGTATGTCCTTGAGCATCCACTATCAGTCATTCTTGATATCCTGTAAATCTATTTGTGGATTGCCCTGCACATTAGGTAAGAAAATCAGTTTTTTACGGACCCAAGCCATCACTGACTTGGATCTACCTTGTGCATCAACATAATCCAACTTCTTTAGGGTGATTGATGCACTGCTGTGTTTAGAAACATGGTCTAAAACTTTAATCTTTAGTTTCCAAACCCAACAAGCTGAGGCCTTAACAACATTAACATTATTTCCTTTAACAACATTAATTACTGCTTTTGGCCTAGCAGAATTAACTACTGCTTTTGGCCTAACAGTATTAACATTTTTATCCTTAACAGTATTAACCCTCTGATTAAAATTACTGTTTTTAAATATTGTATTCTTGTGAATGGGCCTCTTAACAGTTGAATGTGCTGTTTTAGAAAGATATGACATTGGTCTAGCATCATTCATTGTTGTTTTTATGTAAGCATCATTAACTTGTCTAGCACTATTGATTGATACTAAGCCAGACTTCCTTAGTACTGCTCTTGGAACCATGTTCTTTTTAGCATAGGGGTGAGTCTTTTTAGCAAAATTTTGATGATTCACCCTTTGATGTTCCAAACAGGTTTTTTATTTTGAAACTATTTTTGATTCACCTTTTTACAATCTACCTGCAAGCGATCAAAACTTCCACTAACATAACAAGCTTAATTAAACATCTCAAAATTACTTCCTAATCTTTGAGACATCATATTATTCCAGTTTCTTTGATTGCCTCTAGGAGTATGAATGTTTTGTCTATTTTGCTCAACATGATTGACAGTTTTCCTAGCAGTGCTTATTCCCTTGCAGTTTAGGTGTTTGACAAAGTCTATCTTAACAAAAACTAGCTTAGCTGTGTTCTTTTCATCTTAGTGATTAGACCATTTTCTTCCCACTATCTGACACTAATCCTCGTAATTAGAGCACCATTTATTCTTCCTAACTGCTTTAGGCTTTGCTTCACTAGCCTTATCTTCACTTTTCTCAACTAAGCTTAATAACTATAGGCTCACTTGTAAACTCTTCTAAACCAGAGAATGACAGATCAGGTTTTGGAGGCATAAAGTTTCTTGTATAGGGAGGTAGAACAACATTATACCCTAAACCTATTTTGCACTTATCAACTGTCTGACATTCTATTAATTTGCTTAAGTTTTTAGATGAATTCTTAAAATTTTCTATTGTTAGCTAAATTTCATCTTTTTATTTTTGAGCCAGTTCCAACTTCCTTCTAAGCTCTGTAATGGCTAACTCCACTTAAATGAATCGCACGTTTTTATAAGACCTTGATATCTTCTCATAAACAGACTCATTTTTCTTAAAGACTAGAAGTCTTGCTTCTACAAGACTACTAAACGCTGTTTTATAGCAATAGCTATTTAACGTAGATGTCCCTTAAGGTCTTTAATAGTTGTTTTTTTGATTATTTTGTCAGAGTTGTTAATTTTTTATTAGTTATCAATTTTGTTCATTAAGAATTTCCCAACATTTTCCAAACAAGATATGACCATTTAACTGAGTAGATAACCTCAGAGTTAAACTTGTAGAAGAGTAAGCCATGAGTGCAAAGTTATTGGCCCTTCTCTGCTTGATCACTCCAACCATAACCAGAACATCACAAATTACCAAAGCATTAGAAGTAGTTGTCTCCACTGGCACAACCCTTCTTGTATTATCCCTCTTCCTATTTTCTTGGTTCCTTGGAGCCCTGCAGTCCCTTGCAAAGTGTCCCCTTTTGTGGCAGTTGTAACACTCCACCTTAGACTTATCAAACCCAATGGTCTCATTACCATTAACAGTAAGCTTTCTACCAGTGTTCTTCAAGAATCTCCTTGTCCTCATTGTTAGCATAGCCATCTGCCACCTCAAGTCCATCTCTTCTAAATCATTAGGATTGATTTGTTGCAAGTCCTCATTGTCAAGTTATGGACTGTTTGGTTGACTTGCAAAGAAAGCACAGATAACAGCATCACTCAAGTTATCAATTGTTGTTGAGTTAACAACAATAGCTTAAGTGCTAGCAGCTGTAACACCATGAGCAGTATTAACTGCTCCATTTGTATTGTTGGTGCTGTTTGAGGACACAAAGGCCACGTTTTGTGTGTTTGTGCTTGAGCTTGATGTCCCTTTGACCTCTGGTTCATAGATCTTCAGGTTGTTGTAAAGATCATCCAGGCTTAATGTATCTATCTCAGGCTTGTTCCTCCACATAATGGTATGTATGTTCCATTCTGGTGACAAACTTCTTAAGAACTTCTGATTCACATCTTCTTGTGAAACTTTTCACCATGAAATCCTCCAACTTACTGTTAAGCTTTTGAAGCCAAACAAAAGGTTGATCTAACACCTCTTGAGCTGCGATGCAGTAAAAAATTATATTGCTGCTTTAGAAGATCCGCTAAACTTTTTTTAGTAGCATCATTCCCCTCCATACCACATATCAACAGCTTGAGCATGACTTGCATCTTTGATGGAGTTTAACTTCAATGATGTTCTATTTAGTGATTCCAAACAATAAAGATGCTTCTTGCCTTCAACTCTAACATTCTTGTGCCTTTCATCACATTGTAGAGTGATTATCTCTCACACCCTTCAACAACCTAGTTATTGGACGAATGGCATTACCAATACTCTATGACTTCCCAATGTGAATAATCAAATCATCGGACGTTCCTGTTCCAAGACCTCATGCCTTCAAAGCTCATACTCACCTGGTTTGACATAAGGCACATTTTTATGTAGCCACCATGAAGAGTTGAGTCTTGAGTCCATGTTTTTCCCTTAGCAATTTCTCAAGGCAACCAGCTCTGATACCACTATGTGGTCCCACTTGAATGGATCTTGAATTCCTTAGCTTGGTAAGTTTAGTTTGCAAGATAAATCCATACACAACTATGATAGACACTTTGAAAAATGTATCAAAGTATTCTGCGGAATACTAATCAATGATCATAAGAAAATATGCAATAGAGCAGTAATTCTAATGAACACACATATTAAGAAACAAAGCTTCAATATATTAATATGAATACTCTAACTAGTATTAGGGTTACAAAACCTTGAAGCTATAATAATATCAAAACAAAAGATTTTTGATTTCTGGATTACAAACTCTATGCCCTAGGACCTCCTTTTATACACCAAGGAATCCTAGTCGATTTACAATATATTCCTAAAACTTAGATTATTCTTAAAGATCTATTCTATAAATAACAATCCTTATCTCATAAGTAATCTTGATCTTCAAGCAATCTTTATCTTTCAGCAGTTGTAACTTTCAGTAGTTGTAACTTTGTAAGAGCAGCATTAACTCTTAACAAGCAGTAGTAACTTATACACCAACATCATTAACTATGTACAAGCAACATTAACTACTTAGAATATTTTCTTCAATCTTCACCAGCAGTACTAACTTTACTCTAGCAGTACTAACATATACTAGCAGTATTAAGTTACACTAGCAGTAGTAACTATGAACTAGCAGTACTAACTACTTAGCATATTTTTTCATTAAGATTACTGAACATCGCTAAGTTTTACTTAGCAGCAGTAACACAAACCTTAGCAGCAGTAACTTTAAGATCATCAAGAAGTCTTTTAATCCCAACAATTGTCCATTAATCACATGTAAAATGTAATAGTCTCCCATGAGTAGGGTTTTAACAAGATCACCCATTTGCTTTAAACTCCTAAGATAGATTATAATCATCAAATAAGGATGCTTTAATGCGGTAATGCGTTTATTGTGACAGTATTCTTCCGTGTCCTAGGTTTAAGGAAGAAGTGTCGCCTTATCTTAAGAATGAAAACCTCCTCGAGATAAGTAATCATTGCACTAAATAAACAAACCAACGTTCTGATTGTATTAATAATGGTTATAACAAGTTTTTTTATATATTGGCTAGACTGCTCTTTTAAATCTTCTGTTAATTTGCTTGCTGTGTTTTAGTGTCTTAAGTAATTTAGTCACCACAACAACCCGTGCCAGTCTCACAAGTAAACCCACCCATCATCCCTTAGATTTAGGAAAACATAGTATACATAGGTTTAACATAGAATAGAATTAACTTAGTTTAGATAACCAAAATATTAATAAATTGAAAGATTATTTCTTGCTCTTAGTGATCGACCCCCTACTTACCACGAATCTACCACCGACCGGGTACACTGCCCGTTAAAGTGTTGTTTTTGGTTAAGTCGACAAAATATAAATTTAAAACTAGAAATTATAAAATTAACACCACACAACGACACATCACTAACCATGGAAGGCATCGCCCTCAATAGCACATACATGCATCCGTCCCTGCGTGCTGAGATAATAACTATATCGATCTTAAGAAGTGGTACTTAGAGTTATGGTTGGTAAATATTAATGTAATAATGTGGATGGCTTCTGGTTTGACCTTTATTTAACAATATTAGTGAATATTAGTGGATCTTCAAAGGAAGATAAAAAGTTATGTGTTCTAGTGACAAATGTTTGGGCATTGTTAAAAACTAAGATCATGGACTATAGTAGGTCAAATTTATAGTAAATCGAGTTTGAAGAAAGGATTATTAGTATGCAAACTTAATCAAGCATTAAGAAAAGACTTTCAGAACTAAAATAAAATTTTGAAAAACACCTTCTATCGCCACTCGTCTTTAGATATAACCTTAATTATTGTTAATTATGCCTTTATATATTAATAGGCAAGAATCGGAAAATGTGCCAATTAAATGTACCCGTCCGACCCAATATCCTCAATCGGGTCTTTCATTTAATTTTATAAATGGATGATAGCAAGACACGTAACGATACTCAGGAGTATACGTGTTCTTCCATTTGTGTATCCAACACACACACAACGATAAAACGCCCACAAATCCATCGGTGAAATTTGAGTTCTTCTCTCACGCCTGATGAACACCGGTGTTCTTCTCTTACGCCTGGAAAACACACACGCATACATGTTCTTCTCTCATGCCTGAATCAATCCACCGCCCCCTTTTCTTTATTCGCGCAGTCGTTTTCTACCAAAAAACACACAAATAAAATGGTGCCCTTCAATTCGAGATTCCTTATAAATCAGGTATGATGTTTTATATATACTCAATCTTTGTGGCTGTTTTTTTTATTTTTTTGTTATTGATTTTGGCAGATTAGATATTCGACTTAAGATGAGGCAGATGCGGCGGTAGTTTTTTTAGGGTTCTTACAGATTGGGTTTTTGGTAAGTTTTTTTGTTTCTTTTTATTCATCCTTTTTATTGTTTTGATTCAAATTATGATACATGAACAAACCATCAGATTGTTTCTTTGTGATTTCGGAATAGGGGGTTTTATTATTTTGCTATAAAGATTTAAATAATTGTAGATTTTTTTAAAGTTTTTTGTATTTATGGTAATTTAGGAATCAGGATTTGTTTATTTGTAATTGAAGATTGGATTTTTATATGTGTTAGATGTTACAAATGTAGTGTTTATTTAAACAATATGTTGTTGGTTTTTTGCAATGTGTTTGGAATAGGTAATTACAAGGGTGTTTGTCGTAGCTTATTAGCACAAATGAGCCCATTTTAGGGGGTGTTTGTTTCGGATTCTATAGTAGGCTTATGGCTTAATTAAGTTTAGGCTTATACTTTATAAACTTACTTTTTGTGGCTTATATTCAAATTTTTTGGCTTATATAAATTCATTGTGTCATAATCAACTTATATAAGCCGAGAAGTTTCAAAATCAGCCACAAAAAGTGGACTTTTGAAACATAAGCCCAAAACCAAATAAGCCGTAAGCCGGCTATATAAGCCAAAACAAACACCCCTTTACTGTTTAGATAATTTTGGGACCCGAGGTTATCTTTCATCGCCATAAGCCCATAAGCCACTCATTGTATTTGCTTATTGCATTATTAGACTATCCTACTCAGGTGTGTAATATGATGTAAACCTGGAGACAAACCGCGCACTAGAAGCGAAGGTTTACCGAAAATGAATTTCCAAGAGCGTACCCGACATGAGAGAACTTGCATTTTGTTGCATCCTCATAGACAAAGAGGTAAAAAAACTGAATTTCCTAACATCATACCAACAACTAGCCAGAATGTAATAACAATATCATAACAGGACGACGTCATCCAAGCGAATATGGATATCAACAATATAGAACACTTCAATACAAGGCTTAAGCTCGGTGCTGCTTACAGAATATCAAGGTTCATCTGTGAGACAACAAGTTCATATCATCAAACATTGCAAAACAAAACAAGTCTTAGGTTTGTGAAAATCACAAACTTTGAAATCTTAACAGCGCAAGAGCAGCAGTTTCCAAATCATCATTTCAAATTTGTCTCATACAATCAGCTTGGGTCAAGAGTTCCTTACCGAGGCGAAAATTCAAAGATGGTTTATCCGGTTCTAACAGGTATCACTTACTGGGCCGTAACACAGAAAAAATGTATAGAAACTTAACGAACACTACTTATGATCCACAGATTATTTAGGATGCATAAGATCCATCAGTGACGCACTCCCTTTTGAAAATGCCAACATAAGCAAAAGCTTTCGCAGGAAGGTGGACATTCAAAACCTAGAGTGAGTAAAACAACAACTAGACCCCAATAGACACTAATACACCCGCATTTACAATATATTTAGTTTGCAATATGTTTCAGAAATACCCCCTTTAAACCATACTTTACAAACCTAATTTTTCCTTTTAAGGTATGGGAACATCGTCGAATTTACAATGTGGGATGACTTAGCAACACAGTTTGACAAAAAGATGATAGAAAAAATAGAACCACCAGTCATAATTGCCGGCACCTCTAGTAAAGTCTCAAGGTTCAACGGTACGAAATAACAACCTCATAAAAAGCTCTTACTTTTCCAAATAAAACAATAATATAATAATCCCCGGTTTACAATTATTTCCAATTCGCCAGCCACTCCTTGTGACCCCAACTAAAATAAACCCCCGTAAACCAGAAGCAGACAAGCACGTAGAAGCATAATTGCACCTAAACATAACGCAACTTCCTTATATGAAATTGTTATAACAATGTATTGATGCCGGTCATCGTAGGGGACCCCCTTTTCTCCAAGAAGATTTTTACACTTCCCTAGGGCAAGCACAAAATCGTTATAAAGTAGTAGTATAGGCAAGACTTGGGGGGTTGTTGTCCTTCACTCGAGGAATAGGTTGGGAAGGCTTAATCATGGTCTAACAGAATTCTAAGGGTTGAGGGAAGATTATATTTGTATTTATATGTTTTATAGAAATCAAGTAAATCATATATTGGAGAGGTGGTTGGTTTTAGCTATTAAACTAAATATAAATCTACGCTACTGGTGATAGCAATAAGATAAAAGACTGTGTTTATTTAATCATGTATTACTCCCTAGATTGCTTCTCCTAGTGTTGTTGCCTTGTCACCCTTGTGATGATCTGTGTAACAATTTCCTAAGCATGAACAAATTACAAGAAACATCGTCTATTTAGTATTCCATTAGAGCAACGCACAAGTAAGGTAGTATGAAGACTATTACAAGGCCCCTAAGGGTACACTAAGTGCATGTGAAATATATTAAGAGTGGATCAACCATATTAGGGGGCAAGGTAGTATGAAGATTATTACCCGATGGTATCCTTTCTATACAATCATATTTTCCTAGACATATCAATAGCGATACAGACAAAAGTTAATTTTCTAAGACCTAACATGCACATCCATCACAAGAAGCAACACCACTAAGATCTACATTCTAGGTTTCATACAATTATAAATAAACACAATAGGAGGTTTAGCCAAGCATGTTAAAGATAAAGCAAGAACAATAAATAATCACACAACACGACATATTGAATGATTAAGTAAACCTTACTTGATTAAAACATGAGTTGGAGGAAGTACAATAGGGTTTTAGGCCCTAAAATCGTCCCTAACAGCTGCTAAACGAACTAGTGTTTGTACCCTCTTTTTATTCTAAAGTTACACACACAAAACCATAAATTCGAGTTTGTATAAATAGGAAAATCATTGTGACGGCATCGCGTTTTAGTCGTGACGCCGTCATGATAGAGAATATTCTAGATAATGGGTTGGGTCGTGTAATCTAACGCCATCATGAGATCCAGTGACGCCGTCTTGGTCTTCAATGTGACGACGTCACATTGTATTGGCGACACCGTCTCTAGCTGCTGAGAATATTATCTTGAGTGATGTTGGTGTAGGTCCGTAGTCTTGTTCATTTCTTCTCCAAATGATCCCAACGCATGTGTAATTCTTCCAAATGTCTTCCAAATGCGAAATACCTGAAAAGGAACGATTAAGTACCTATTTTGGGCATAAATACACGATTTAGGGGGTTAAATGACTCCAAAAAAGTGTATAAAATGACACCTCATCATGTTCTAAGAGTCGTTCATTTTCGTTCAAAACTTGATTCATTTTAACTTTAAATGTTTTTGACTCTAAACGATGTTGTTCCACAGCCTGTTCCATTTGATGAAAGACATTTTGGACTTCAGAAAGTTCATCAATTAAATATTGATCGAATGTATTGAATAAGTCCTTCAGTGCTTTTACAAATAGAATTATTTCATCCCTAAAACAAGATTTTGTATGTTTAAAACCCCACGAGCCCTCAATGATGGCCGTGGCCATGGTTCTTTCTTTGACAACCACGTAAAAACCAGCAATATGGTGTTTAAGTTTCTTCAAACTCGTATTAACCATGTTGACTTTAGGAAGTTCTTTTGGAACCTAAACTTTGGTGGGTCTACAAGAAGGAGTGGGATTTGAAGAATTCATAGAATTCTAAGACCAAATGGCTTGTTCAGCAGATAATTCAGTTTGTAGAACAAATCGTGTTTCAAAATCTTGAGAAAGTTGGTTAAGAGTAGCATAATCGACTGGTATAGTATTAACTTTCTTTTCTAACATCATTGGATCCTGTTATATTAAAAGCATTTTTGAACGACTCTCTTCAGCAAGCACAAGGGTCTCTTCTAAGTCCTTAATCACAATAGCACTAGTGTTCTTAATGACATTACCATCTTCAGATAGAAAGGATTTTGAAAACCTAGAGCTTGTTTAGTGGTATGATCATAGAAAAACTCAGGTTTTGTCAACATATGAACAGTTTGTGCCGATTGATCTCTTTTAAAAACAATATTATCCAGCTGTTTGATCTTCTTTTCTAAAGCAATCTCTCTATCAATGTTTCTAGATTCTTCTTTCTTAAAATCATTTTTGAGAAGAGTAACTGTTTGCATTAAAGATTCCTTTTCTTTTAAATGTTCTGAAAGAGTTTGTTTAAAACGATCAATCTCTACAGACTGTTCACATGAGTCTAAAACATTATCTTTACTCTTTAAATCAACATTTTGTCCTTCTTTAAAAACTTTAACTTGTTCCTTATATCTTTCAAGCTCAGCAGTTAAAGTATCATTGACACTTTTATTGTCCAGATTTATCTTGGTATAATTAACTACTTGGGTTTTCATTTTTCAATCATAGATAATATCAGTGCATCTTGTTGTGTAGATGAGTTAGAATTTTAAACAGCTACCTGTTGTGATTCTGTCACATACTGAGAATAAGGAATGATATTGTTATCACTGGTTATTTAATCTCTGATTGGTTTATAACATTCGACTGTTCAGAAGACGGCATCACCTGCACACCTTGATTAATCATATTTTTATCCACATTATCAGGATTGTATACCTCAGCGAGAGCATCTGAACCATAATGAGATAAATTCGCCATAAGAGCAACTTTGGCAGTGTTGAGTTCATCACAATCAGAGTCATATGCATCCAAATCATTGGTTTGATAAGCAGCATTGTGAGTAATCACAGTCTATGTGGCTTGACTTTCTCCTGTTCCTAGATCTGCCAAAAATGCTAGTTCCTCCTCATGTAGAATTTGACCATTTACTTGAGCTTGTACCAACAACACTTTATCCTTAAACCACGAATCATCCTGTTTCCTTTTAGGTTTAGTACATTGTTTGGACATGTGTCCTTCCCCTTTGCAGTTGTAACAAATAACAGTCATTTGTTTCCCATAATTGCTTCCACTTGCTCCTGGAGTGTAGGTCCTACTTGTCCCCGTTGCAAAAGAAATTTTCCTCCCCTGTACTGGTTGTAAAGTCACTCTTCCATCATTAATGGCAGCTTGTTGCCTAAGGTTTAACGAATTCCTTAGCTGGTTGTTGGTAGTAGGATGGCAAGATGTGATGACAGCTGATAGGAATGACATCATATGGATGATGACATCAATGGGATCATCACCTTGCTTGAACACTGGAACAGTTAGACCTAAGTCTAGTTGGGAAAATCCAGGT
The DNA here is from genome assembly GCA_026074375.1 of Tanacetum coccineum. Taxonomy (NCBI): domain Eukaryota; kingdom Viridiplantae; phylum Streptophyta; class Magnoliopsida; order Asterales; family Asteraceae; genus Tanacetum; species Tanacetum coccineum. The sequence goes on from BQNB010033309.1 coordinate 49,816, forward strand.
TATTGTTGTTGTTGGTTAACTGTGGGAGCATATTCAATTTAAGGGATGGATGATGGTAGAAAATAAAGGTTGTGGTGAACTGATGATTGATAATCATTGGATGGATAAGTGATTGAAAGAGGTGTTGATGATTGATTGTTTGAGTATTATTAAAACTGATAAGGTGATCCATTTTTGTGGAGACTGGTATAGTGAAACTTGTGGTTGAAGTTGAGAGTTTTGGTATGAGTTCTGATGAGTTTGATAAGGAGACTGGGTCATCTGATGGGTTGCAACCAAAGTAAGCGGATCTGAATTGCGTTCCTGCATTAAACGAACTTCATTTGCGTGAAATTTGTATTATCCCAAATAAGCATGAAGCTGATCAATATTAGTTGTGAGCAAATCTCGAATCAGTTTGACATCGATCATAAATTTGCTCCACTCAGGAGGAAGAGTATTCAAAAACTTGGTGTTCACTTGAAATTGTTCCAGTTTCATATTGTAGATGTTCATGTCATTAAGTAGCAGTGAAAATCTCAAGTAGAAATCACGTAGTGTTTCCCCCTTCTTATAAGCAAATTTATCGAATTCATCATATAGTTTACACTATCTTTCCTATTTTATTAATGAAGTTCTTTGCATGAGAATTTGAATTCTTACCCAAAGTTCCTTGGCGATTCGATGATTGCTAACAATTGCATAGACCTCTGGAGGTAATCCTTGGAGAATGATATTTGTCGCCTTGACATCACAATCAGCTTGAATGGCATCTGCAGGAGTCAATTCATAGTATTTTCTTGGCCTCATCACACCATTCTCTTCAATCATTGGCCAGATGAGTAGACCATTTTCAACGGATTCAAGGATCATTCATCTATGTTGTCTATTAATCATGTATAGCTCCATTATGCTTTTCCAAGAATCGTACATATCCTTTTCCAACATATGTGGACGATTGTCAGCACCCGAAAGAATCGCTTTGTCAGCAAGAGTCGTCATTGATAAATTTGTATGTTAAAAGATTAATTGTTTGATCGAACGGTAATAAAAAGTAATTGTGTTTGAAGGTGTTGTCTTTTTTGCGTTTTAAGTCATGAAACTACACGGGATTTTACAATTCTTGACAAAACCGGGAAAGCAAGTGAATGTTTTACGGGATTTTACAAGTCACAGAAATAAACCGTATAATTTTGATAACAAATTTGAGTGTTTTAACTTTAGTTGCAAATTCAGTGTCCAAATGAAAATTTGCGAATTAGGTTGCTAATTCGGTTGCCAAATAAACTGCCAATTCGGTTGTTGCTAATTCGGTCACCAAAGAAACTGCCAATTCAGTTATTGCTATTTCGGTCACCAAAGAAACTACCAATTCGGTTACTGCTAATTCGGTTACCAAAGAAACTGCCATTTCGATTACCAAAGAAACTGCCAATTCGGTTAACAAAGAAACTGCCAATTCGGTTAACAAAGAAACTGCTAATTTGGTTAGCAAAGAAATTGCCAATTCGGTTAACAAAGAAACTGCCAATTCAGTTAACAAAGAAACTGCCAATTCGGTTAACAAAGAAACTGCCAATTCGGTTAACAAAGAAACTGCCAATTAGGTTACAACTAAGACGAAACTCAAATTTTCAAAAACACAATAAGACACATTTTTGATTGTTTTTTCCCAAATTTTCTTGTACAACTAGTATTACTAAGCCTATAGGTATCTTAAAAATGCAAACTTTATAGTTTTTAAGCCAAATATTTTGAAATCAAGATTTGTACTTTTTAAGACTTTTCGAAAACAAAAGTTGTAAAAAATGATGTTTTTCTTGATTAAAAGCATATATACCTATATCCTAAAGATACTAGATCAAATTTACCAAGGTAAATGATCTTTTAGTGTACACAAGAGCTTCGAAAACAAGGAAAGAACAAGAAGTAGGCGTACGGTTTGGAAACAAAAACGAACCAAAAAGAAAACAAACACTAAAACTAAACAAATCACTCCATGGCTCTTGATGAGGAAGCTAGTGATGTGGATGTACACCTTTATAGATCCATGATTGGCTCCTTAATGTACTTGACTGCTTCTCGACCTGATATTATGTTTGTAGTATGTGCTTGTTCTATGTTTCAGGTCACTCCAAAGACCTCACATCTAAATGCTGTAAAGAGAATCTATAGGTATCTAAAAGGCAAACCCAAACTGGGCCTTTGGTATCCTAGAGTGTCCATATTTGACCTGGACGCCTACTCAGATAGTGACTATGCTGGAGCAAATCTTGACAGAAAATCCACAATAGGAGGTTGTCAATTTCTTGGCAGGAGACTTATTTCTTGGCAATGCAAAACCAGACAATTGTGGCTACTTCTACTACAGAGGTAGAATATGTTGCTGCTGCAAATTGCTGTGGGTAAGTTTTATGGATTCAAAATCAAATGTTAGACTATGAGTTCAATTTCATGAACATAAAGATCTACATTGATAATGAAAGTACTATATGCATTGTAAAGAATCCAGTATTTCACTCCAAAACAAAGCATATTGCAATTAGGCACCACTTTATAAGGGATGCTTAAAATACACACTGATGACAATGTAGCTGATCTTCTAACCAAGGCGTTTGATGTTAGCAGGTTTTAGTTCTTGGTTGTTA